>MCJB01046391.1:25469-95788 GCA_002018475.1 Nicotiana obtusifolia
TTTTTTTTTTTTTTTTTTTTTTTTTTTTTAATATATACTTAGACTGAAGGATTTGGAAGAGGGGGGAATGCGAACTCGTACCTGGCAATTATGCGATGGTTTAGGCGTCGCATAATGTAAATGCGAACCGCATAGTAGGAGACCTCACCGCATATATATCAGACTTTTGAGCTGAATTCTCTGTCCCTGTTTGCGGTGAGAATGCGGATCGCATAACTCAAATGCGAATCGCGAAATGCTGTGCTTCGTCGCATTTATGCCAGCTATACTTACTCAACTTTCTCCTTCAGTTTGCGGCACAAATGCGGTTCGCATATTGAAAATGCGATCGCATTTGTGCAGCATTTGTCACCTTGTTGTTTTTCTGCAGTTTCAAGAATTCTTCTTCAATTCCTGTGTCCTTTCGTCACATTCCTACACTCTAAAGACCTTCGAATAGCCTTAAGTATAAATATGATATTAAAACTTAAATAAAGATACAACAACAAACAAAAGTAAATGATACCACACATGGGTTGCCTCCCATGAAGCGCTTGATTTAACGTCGCGGCACGACGAAGCTAAGACGCCTCTGCAATCATTCCATGGTTGGGATTGGATCATCCTTTAGAGCCAGCTGCTCTATCAAATGTTTTTCTCCATCCACTCCTAAGTAGTGCTTGATTCTTTGCCCGTTTACCTTGAACGTTCGGAGCCCATCCTCTGATGCTAATTCAACAGCTCCAAAAGGAGAGACATCAACAACTTTAAATGGTCCAGACCATTTAGACTTCAGTTTCCCCGGAAATAGTTTCAATCTTGAATTGAACAGCAATACCAGATCCCCTGCCTTAAACTCTCTTTTCAATATCTTTTTGTCATGGACGAATTTCATTCTTTCTTTATATAGTACTGCACTCTCATAAGTGTGGAGACTAAATTCCTCCATTTCATTTAACTGTGCTAGCCTTAGAGCTCCAGCTTCCGCCCAGTCCATGTTTAATCTTTTTAAGGCCCACATAGCCTTATGCTCGAGTTCTACGGGTAAATGGCACGCTTTTCCGAAGACTAGCCGATAAGGGGATGTACCGATAGGGGTCTTGTACGTCGTACGGTATTCTCATAGAGCATCATCTAGCTTCCTTGACTAGTTGCGACCTGTGCTCAACAAAGTTGCCTCGACCGAGCAAGCCTGCACAGTGTCGTCTACCGAACTCACCCAATGTAAAGAGAAGAGTGCATTTCCTTAATTAGTCAGTAAGAAGTCATGTGAACAACAACATTTCATTTTCATTGGTTACGTCCTTAACAAATGTTCAAAACAGTACATGTACAATCATAGTTAAAGTGGGACAGATGATACATTTACAACATTTTTAGTTTAACTTTCCCAAAAATAGACACAACCCACACTATGTCCACGGAGCCTCTAACAGGAACAAAAGAGTGCTATGACAGTGCTGGCTACAAGGCCCCGACTATACCTCAAAATGCCACGCACAAAGGATAGAAGATCAGGACCCCGAGATGAAGTGGGGCTCACCAAATCAGCTGAGGAGAGGGTGTGTTGTTATCACTGATCAATGCGACCTACTATGGAACCACCTGCATCCATTAAAGATGCAGCGCCCCCAGCAAAAGGGACGTTAGTACATATGGAATAGTACTAGTATGTAAAACTAAACATCCTCTCAATAGAACGAGCAACAGTAAACAGAGAATAAAACATGATATCAATAAGAGACTGAAACGGTATCAAAGTGTCATATTAGGGGGAACGTAAATCTCATGTAGGTTTCGGTAATTTAAGTTGGGAGATCTTTAGCACTGATACAGCATCGTGTTTTAGCACGGAGTCCAATCTCAGCCCGACCGGCTAACCCATCTCACCTCGAGATGTACGCTTACAATACCACCATGTGCGTGGCATGGCGTCTGATCTCAGCCCGATCGGCTAAGCTGTCTCACCATAATGCCGTGTGGGTAGACATTACATCATATCTAACTAGCAACAACCTCATCCCATTTAAGGGGAAAACATCTCATCACACCAATCTCATCCCATATAGGGGGAAACAGTCTCATCACATTAACACGGGAATTTACCCCTCAATCACTCCTACACCGGCACGTGTACTTTCGGGGTTAGGTTGTTCCGACCTACCCTTCCTTGGTGGCTAATCGATACTCCCAAAGCATTTACTATTAAAAGGATTTACCACTTATTTCGTAATCTTTTGCATATTATTCATTTCATTGGCACCAATGGCCATGACGCTATATCATTCTTGGCACGTTGGCCGTACATCATATTTCATGTTCTCTTCTTTCACTTTCAAATATCATCATGGATAATCAACAACAACGCCTTTCAAATTAAGACTTTAAACACATACTTGAGCAAATTAGGGTCTTAGGCACATGTGACTTTTTATACAATTGACATGATAGCTTTCATAAAAATTCACGCTTTTAAATCATAACATAGAAACACACAGCCCATACTTAAACCACATTCTCAAACATTAACTCAACATAACAATAAGCTTTGGAATACATATTGAACCCATGATTATTTCGACATAAGGCTTCCTTGACAAAAATTCAATTTATAAAAGGGCATCACGATTTACAAGGACATTGTGGGGTTCAATTCTAAGATAAGAGTTTAGCCAACATACCTTTCCTCGAGCCTTTTTAGATTACTACAATGTTCCAGAATTCTTAGCTTCTTTGATCTATCTAGAAATATAGTAAAATTGAACACAAATTAGGAGAGAGTTTATGGTTCTACCTCATTTGACCATTTTATCAAACGCTAGGTGGGTAATATGATTTCAAGGTCCTTCTATGGTGGATTCTCCATCCCACTACAAAAAAGTCTACCCAATTTAGCTCAACATTCTTCCCCAACCCTTGATAGTACATGCATGTAAAAATATTCAACTCTCACACCCAAAAATTGCTTGGCTTGTTACCTATTTCCAATTAGAATCACAAAATTGAGAGCTATGGAGTACAAACTTGCCTCTAGGATGAAAACATAGTGAATTCTTCTTACAATTTCTTCAACTTTGAGCAAGAATTGATGGGTGATGAGCTAAGGAACTTCCCCTCTCACTCTTTGCACTCCCTCACTCTAGAATATATGTCTTTGCTTCAGAAGTGCTCCATCACTCTAATATATCAAAATAAGGTCGGGTAAAAAAATTAGAGAAAAGGAGCCCCGTCATAAATCATCAGTCGCATATACGACCGCATAATGCTTCTGCGGTCCGCGAAATGGACCTCTAGAACTGGGCGATTCTGCCCCACTCTGCGGTCATTATGCAGTCCGCAGACCTGTTTTACCATCGCATAATGCACATCAGACCTTCCTCCAAAATTGCCCCGATACTGCTTCACTCTGCGGCCATTCTGCGACCGCATAGTGGGCTGCAAAAATGTCTTCTTCTGCCAAAAATTTTCCTTTACCTCCCAGCGCACTGTTCAACTCAAAAAAGTTCGTACCACAAAGAGCAAGATAGTTGCGAAGAATCTCTACATTTGTCAACACATAGCCTACTTTGGCACTACGAAATCTCGGGCTTTAGGTAAAATATTTACGGGGCCTTACAATTAAGCACAATTAGAGAAAAATATAAACAAACATCCCCCATTTTTCAAGTCTAGCCTAAGTCTGCTAAGATCAGAACTTAAGTGTAAATTCCTCGGCAGAGTCGCCATGTTGTTGAACCCTATTTTGCACAGGTCAAAATAAGATTCAACTAATAGTTTTTCTAATGTTGATAAAAGAGAGTCGCCACATACTATTTAAGGTATAATAGGGTACCTGTGTATTTATTAGATTATTATCCTAATAGTCTGCTAACCAGTGAGATTTGGGTAAGGGTTCTACTGTCTCTTTAACCCTATCAGTTTCTTCTTTCACTTTCAGCCGATCTGAAGACGGCGCCGTCGACCGGTAAACATGGTAAACGTCGCCTTTTATCGCAACTATGGGAAGACCTTTAAGAAACCTCGACGTCCCTTTGAGAAAGAGAGATTGGATGCAGAGTTGAAGCTCGTTGGAGAGTATGGACTGAGGTGCAAGAGGGAGCTGTGCAGAGTCCAGTATGCTTTGAGCCGTATCAGGAATGCTGCAAGAATGCTTCTGACCCTTGATGAGAAAGATCCACGTCGTATTTTTGAAGGTGAAGCACTCTTGAGGAGGATGAACAGGTATGGTTTGTTGGATGAGAGCCAGAACAAACTCGATTATGTCTTGTCACTCACTGTTGAGAACTTCCTTGAGCGTCGTCTGCAAACCCTTGTTTTCAAGACTGGTATGGCTAAGTCGATCCACCATGCTAGAGTGCTCATTAGGCAAAGGCATATCAGAGTTGGAAGGCAAGTGGTGAATGTTCCTTCATTTATGGTGAGAGTGGACTCTCAGAAGCACATTGACTTCTCCCTAACTAGTCCTTTTGGTGGCGGACGCCCTGGAAGAGTGAAGAGAAAGAACCAAAAGGCTGCTGCCAAGAAGGCTTCAGGTGGTGATGGTGACGAGGAGGATGAAGAATAAGCATTTGCACTAGAACCGAAAGAAAGCTGTTGGTGATGCAGCTGTTCGTTTTTGGAGTTTTTAGTTACTCATGTAGTGCTTCCTTACATTCCTTCTTCGATATTGTGTACCTTCATATGTTAGAAAGAAATGTTCTTAGCAGAAAAAAAAAAAAAAAAAAAATTCTAAGGGGAAGGTGTTAGGAACCCCTTAAAATCTACCTATGCTAGCTCCTTTAAACATAGGGAAGGTTCAGGGAGGTAACGGTCTATACACTGCTTAGTCGCATGCTTAAAGTCTGTAAAGTATGCTAAGTCTTCATAAAAATCTATTATTTTGAAAGAGGGTTGTGTATGTACTTTGAAAAGGGAGTTATGGGCTTTAATGTTTTATAATCTATGAAAAATCCTTCGGAGATGTTTATTCTTACAAAATATCGAGAATGACTTCTATAAAGAAGTTTGAATATTCATGTATAATTTAGAAAAAAAATAAAAGACCGCTAGAAAATATATTATAGGTTGAGATGGGAATACCTCTTTGAAGTTGATTTCAATCAAAGTTAAACTCATTGGGGTTTGTTTAGTCTGCAATCACCGGCTATGTTTGGTTTTGTTTCTTTGAAAATCAGCCTTATAATTATCCATTCGATTATGATCTTTTTTTTCGAAGAGAATTCATTTCGCTTTTCAAATCTGTTCGAACCTAAAACTTATTAAAATCAAAGCATTAAAGTGTTAAGGCGAATAGAACTTCAAATTTTGGATTTTTACCTCGGGGCCTTGGCGTGCCTGTGTTCCTAAAACAATCAAAATATCAAAAGTATCCAATAATAATATTAGTGTCAGACAAATACACATAATTAAACAACCAGACTTATCGTCTAAAAAGTGAGAAGGGAAAAATAACTGGACTCTTGATAATGGACCAATGAACCAGGCCTAGTAGATTTTTACACAAGCGACAAACTCTACCGAGCGAAAAGACATCCCAGAATGGAACGTGGACCTGAGTTCCAAGGAACATAGTAGGCCCAGTTCATACATGTATACAAAAAGAATAAGAAGATAATCAATGGAAATAAATATAGAGCATAACAAGAATAAAATAACAAATAAGAATAAAGCTTAATGCTGCAATGAATCCAATTTCATTTTGTATTAATCCTAGGAGGACTAATAGAGTTAATGACCAAAGACTTAGAGTAAAACCTTATCATGGACAAAATCCCCCTTTGGACCTCTGACACTTCAGAGTTCACATGGGTTTCATGGACCCTGAGCAGTGCTTGTCTCAGGGAAGGCATCTGTCACGACTCAAAATCTAACTAGTCGTGATGGCACCTAACCCCAATCCCCTAGGTAAGCCAATTAACAACAATCTGATTCAATGAAATTTAATGAGAAAATAAATAAAAAATTACTGAACTTTTTTACAATGAATTCCCAAGGACTAAAAGTACAAATCATGAATTTCTAAGATTTAGAGTTCACAAAACTAGTGTAAAATAAATACATCAATTGTTCGAAATGTACATAAACAGAGTTTCATAAGTCTAAAGCTACTTTGAACAAGAAGCAGCTATAACCGGAATGCAGGTACGTCTTCAATGCTAGCTCCCGCCATACACAGCAACATCAGCATCCAAAATCTGCACACAAGGTGCAGAAGTGTAGTATGAGTACAACCGACCTCATGTACTCAATATGTAACAAACCTAACCTTAAGTTGAAAGTAGTGACGAGCTGGGACAAAGTTCAGAGTCCAACACCAATAGCCAACAACAGCTCACAACAATATAATAAAAGTGATACAAGAAATAACTCAGAGATATGACGCTCAGCTAGTTCACAATTACGAAAAATAGTCATGCTTTTCAAGTATAACAGTAAAACCCAAATCCTTCACCAAAATCACCAAAATATGAGTAAGTCAAAAACCTTTGATGTTTCCCAAAAACGTTCAACAACAGATAAGATGATTCAATCTCAGATAGCATAAGGAAAGTACATCTATATGCCTACATGTCAATATGCATGTGAAGTCATAAATTCACAAAACCGTGTAACATGAGGAAATGCATCTCTATGCCTGTCAAGTATGAATGTCTGATGCAATGCGTCAAAGTGATAAACTCATGTGCTCACACTCGCAGAGTACTCAATATCATAGTCTCACACTCCCAGTCATCACGCTCAATCACTCAGCACACCCAGTCACTCAGTACTATACGGTACCTGCTGCGGCGCACAGCCCAATCCCATCATGAATTAATAGTAACTGCAGTCAATTTGGGTGTGCAAACTTCGGAGGGGTGGATCTAGCCCAAGCACTAATATAACATGTTGCGGCATGCAGCCAGATCCCATCATGAATCTATAGTGCCTGATGCGGCGTGCAGCCCGATCCCATCACTATCACTCCTAATCCGGCCCTCAGGCCCTAACTCAGTCATCAATATCTCCAGTCTTGGGCTCACAAATCTCATGTCCAGCAGCCCAAATCATGATACAACATGATTTGACAACAAATGATAATAGAGACTAAGATATGATATGTAAATGAATGCATATGACTAAGTATGTAAATGCAATTTAAGCAGATAACTCAACAATAGAAATGAACTCAGTGGGTTGCAACAAAATAAGCATATAGCCTAAACATGGTTTCTAACATGGATCATAGCTCAATTAGTCTATCACGTAGAAATTTCATGGATAAAAATAACATTAGGTAGCTACACAGTATCACAGAATCAACCGAGTCATATTTCACATGGTGCTCCCCCACACGCCCATCACCTACCATGCGCGTCACATTAACACCAAACACATAACACGTATATATAGGGGTTTATTACCCTCAGCAACAACTTTAGAAGGGGTACGTACCTTGAACAAGCAAATATCCAATACTGAGCAAGCCAAACGATGCTCCAAAATGCCATCTCGCACGTACTGATCTTCGAACGGCTCAAAACTAGCCAAAAGCAACTCAGGAACATTAAATAATGCCAAAGGAAATAAACTGAATTAATAAAGGTGGAATCTTTAATCAAAAGCCTAGAGTCAACCAAAAAGCAAAACTCGAGCCCGTACCTCGAAAATCGACAAAACATGCAAATTCTAACAACCCATTCAATTACGAGTCCAACCATACTAGTTTCACTCAAATCCAACTCCTAATCGATTTTCAAAAATCAAAAATTCACTCTATTAAACCTTATTGGAGTGGAAATGACAATCAATGGGATTGGCATAACCACACCAATCAAGGAAATTTGAGTGGGAATAACCAAGGAAATTTGGGGTGTAACAATCAAGGTGAATGAAACAACAATCAAGGCAACCAAGGGTCGGGTTTTCAAAGGCCCCCGATGTACCAACAACCGAACAAACCCCCAATTTCTCTTTTGAAATCATCAACCAAATACCAAAAATGAGGATAGATTCATCAAATATAGAATGCTTACCCCAATCCATATGGTGAAAATCGCTTCATAAACCGTCTCAATCCGAGGTCTATAGCTCCAAATAAGAATAAAATGACCAAAGCCTCGATTTAAAGCATATGCCCAGCAATTTTCGCTTTTGCAAACAAATGAGCCGCTTTGGCGGCGATGCTTTTGCGACCAAAGTGCCCCGAAAAACTAGAAACTCACCCATCACACCTGCGAAAAGAGCTCCACTTCTGCACAACTGCATGTGCGAACCAAAAGCACGCTTCTGCGCTGGTCTTCGCTTCCGCACCTAGACGCATCACATTTGCGCCTTCACAGATGCGAAAAAAAATCCGTATTTGCAGACTCTTATCCCCAGCAACAATGATACTGTCATTTTTGCGGCGCCGCACATGCGCCCATAGCTCCGCAGGTGCGGTCACGCTAGAACCCCAGCCAAACCAACCTTAACCAAATAGTTCCAAAATGATCTGAATCCCGTTTGAGACGCACCTGAGCCACCCGGGACCCTATCCGAATATACCAACTAGTCCCAAAATATAACATGGACCTACTCGAGGCCTCAAATCACACATAACAACATCGAAATAACGAATCGCACCTCAAATCAAGCTTAATGAACTTTAAATCTTTCAACTTCAAAAACTCGTGCCCAAACATATCAAATCAACCCAGAATTAGCTCAAGATTTGCACACGAGTCCCAAATGACATAACAAAGTTATTGAAATTCCCGAAACCACAATCTAAACTCGATATCATCAGAGTCAACTCTAGATCAAACTTATAAACTTTCCTAACCTTCAAATTTCCAACTTTCGCCAATTAGCGCTGAAATCTTCTAGATATATCCAAATGCAAATCCGGGCGTACGCCCTAGTCTAAAATCAACATCTGGGCCTAATGGAACCATCAAAACTCCAATCCAAGGTCAAATACTAAAAAGCCAAACTTGGTCAACTCTTCCAACTTTAAAGCTTCAATCATGAAATTCATTCTTCCAAACAAATTCTGAATAACCTGAAAACCAAAGCCGACGATTCACACAAGTCATAATACATCATAAGATGTTGCTCAAGACTTCAAATAGCTGAATGGAATGCAAATGCTCAAAACGACCGGCTCACATTCTCCCCAACTTAAACACACGTTCGTCCTCGAACGTGCCAAGAGTCGTTCCAAAGCTATCAAATTGCTGGGTAACCTTACCATGCACATACCCGGGGTTGATCCCATGTCACCCAATCCATATAATCCTAACAACAGAACATAACTGAAAATCATTACTTTAACCTTAGTCCGCAAACCTCATAACCTAATTTCCAACATCAAAAACTCCTTACAAGACTCGGATCTCGCATTTACACATTGTATAAGTCTGAACAAGCTGAATCAAGACATAACCAAAGTCCAAGATGCAATCACATAATATGTCACATAACTCAGATGCTCACAGCAATAACTTCTGACTACACTAGCTGCTAAATACAAACCCAATACTGATAATAAACGTTATATCAATTAAAACCTCATTTTAAAACCTCTGTACACTGCCGATGACGAAAGAAACACGCAGAAACTAATAACCACTTATCAGATCAGCAAGTGATGAAGCTCTCTCTCTTCCGACAAGAACCAAAGCCAAATCCCAAGCCGACTTCTGATATTATTCTTCCAAATATACCGTAATTAAATCTAATAATACCCATTCTAGGTCCAATGACATCATCTCATCAAACACAACCATTCTATTAACATGCCACACCAATACAACCTAATGCCACAACCGTGTAATCTGTGCACCAATAAGCAACAATTCTAATGCACCCTGATGGAATATGACTCAAATGAGAGAACCATTCCGCAAGCTCGACAAGTACCACCACAACACAATGCTATGAACCCGTCATACATAGTAGGGCTAAGACATACGACTCTAACCCAAAAGATCATATCCCGACGTACACCGCTTCAATGCGTGGCCCCATCCAAACACTAGTCCATATGAAATACCTCAAGCCACAATGCTCTAAATCAATAGCCACATGCAATTTGAGATCAAATACACAAAGTGCATGATCATAACCATGGAGAAACGGATAGCATAATATAACAGGAAGGACCAGAACCATGGCATAATCAGCCATTCAACACCCCAATAACCATCTTGCTCAAATTTCACCACGCGGCCAAAACATAAACGCATCTAATGTGCAAGTAACCAACAGATCACAACCCATTGTAGCATGGAAGAATAACACATATTAGATACAAATTAGATCAATTATAACTGAATGGCACATCCCTCAACAATAGCAGTGCGGAGCCAACAAATCCAATCCGTTGTAGAATACACATCCTCATTAGGCCTACCAATGAGCCCCTAAATCAACTTCGGTCATCCCCAAATGGATAAATAGCCCTCCAAAAGTCCAAAATGACATAACCATAGCACGTACCACCATCCAGCTAACTTTGGCCACATCTTCATAGCCCGCAACCCCGAAACAATTTGCTTATGAGGACTCCCAGCCTCCAAATTCATAAAACACATAAATCACCATAGCCGACCCCAACTCCACCACTCGAATGACTAACACCTCTCACATACCTAATCATCCCACGAGGAATACTTCTATAATTCTTCCACGCCACATAGCAACATTTGAACAACAGCAGTCGATCAACCAGGCGAGTACAGTAATACCAATGAAGCATCCGTAAGTCAAAACACAGTGCACCTTCTGAAATGTGCACCCTTCTCAGGCGATACCAAGTAGTAATAGCATTCATGCATTCATCTGAAACCATCCATATTGTCTAAGAATTCATGACCTTCCCTTCAAAGCTGAACAATGACCTTGCACATGCAAATCTCAATGCCACATAACACACCGCGTCTATCATGCCATCATATGAAAAGCATGAAAATCTCATAATCAACTATGAGTCACCACCAGAATACATACCCGATCAGTCAGAAACCTTCCATTTGATCCTATCCAGGAGAAAATCATAATACGCAACGTGCTCCTCACACTGGCAGGAAATATCCATCTCTAACCGTGGTAGAACCATCAAGGACTCTTTGAAACCCATTTGCACATAACTAAGCCATCAGAATTGAATCTCTCTAACTCCACCAAGCCACGCAGGTCCCCAAACCCAAGAGTATTGCCACAAAACACCTGTAGAGACTCACCACATCATAAGTACCCAAAGAACTGATCATATCCATTACCGTGATGATCCAACCTACTACCAAACTGTCTTATTTCTCCGAGTTCCTTCTCAATTACCCTCAAGTTGACACTTCTCCTTGCCAGAAAACCATGATCCTTACCTAAAGCTCACAACCAGAAATCCTAGCATAAAATCACACTTCCCAAAGGCCTATAAGCCATTGTATTCCCTCTTAAGAACCCCAAAAGTACCACAACCGAGACACCCACTCAGAAGAGACCTTCTGTGAATCTAAAGACGTTTCCTTCACCTTTCTGAAACTGAAATGTAGAATCCATAATGATATAGAAATATGCAAGTCCTGACACCATCCGATGCAAATCTCAAATTCTAGCCATATACAAGTACAAAAAATTCTCAAATGCCACATATAAATCTTGAATCCATTAGAACCTTCTCGAGAGTCATCCACTCTGCTCAAATTTCAATTGCACTAATCAAACGGGCTGAGCGAACTGTGCCCCATTAGCACGACAACACCCTAAGAAGTAATCCACACCTCTAAGCAACCGAGTGAATCCTTTTCTTGGTAGATTACATCCATCAAGAACTACAACCCTAAACCATTTCTAGGACTCCCATATATCCATAAGGTGTAATACATCATGTATCCAGAAACTTCTTACTCAAGTCATCCTCAAAACCAACCTTTGCAAGTCATAATTGATCCACAAGTATACCTCAGACCGAAACCTATACAACATGTAACCATGCAATCAAATCGTCGATAGCAGACTCCTCCACTTGGCTCAAAGCCATAGATCGAAACACTCCATAACTCACAGTTCCATACTCCATTACTGCCATAATACCGCAATGAGATTCAACTAAATCCTTCATAAGCTTGTGTAACACAAACCATATAATACCTCAAATCATCTGCTAAGCTCGCATTCATTTTCGTTACGGTTGGGCCAACTTTCTCAACCAATCCAAACTCAAATTGCAACACCTATACCCAATGGTAGAAACGAAAGCCTCCACACAACATCATAAGGATCACACATCCGTAGATTACCCCGTAGGTGATAACCCACCTGCTTAGCCTCAAACTCACATCTCTCTATACTCTTTCACAGCCACAACTACTACACAATCACTTAATTTTCCTGAGTTTGAACTCATCAACAAGACATGAAAATCTACTTCATTTCACAAATGAAATAACACGAAAGAATCTCTCAAAAACATTCATAACTCAAGACTATATGACACATCCACAGAAATCGAGCATCCAATCGTCCTTTTCACATCTCAAGAAAACTCTTCTCGTCACATTCAAACCATCTGAACACAGCCTGCAGTCACATCATGCTCATCATTTAGCCATCCAACCACTCATCGAGCCACAAATTTCACTCATAGGGACACCACTAGACATAGAAGTCCAAAAGTACATGCTGACACAACTAAGACCACCAAGCCAAAGCTACGGTCCAAACCGGGCCTCAAGTCCTCCAGCCTGGCCCATCACCAAAACACAAAAAACACAACTTGTACCTCATCCATAGAACAACAAGCCATCAATGTATAGCTGATACCAAGCGCTCACATACGCATACGAGTGAGTGGAAAGAAATTCAAAGAGATACGCTTCAAGCTGAATTAGAATCACACGATAAGGAAAGAAAGATGGGAAGTTTATCCTAAATGCCCTTTAGCCTCTCGAAGATAGGTATGGACGTCATCATACCGATGTGCAAGACTCTACTAGACACTTGCTCATGACTCAAAGAACCTATGAACCTAGAGCTCTGATAACAACTTGTCACGACCCAAAATTCAACTAGTCGTGATGGTACCTAAGCCTAACCCTATAGGTAAGCCAATTGTCAATAATCCTATTCAATGAGATTTTTTTTTTTGGCAAATTATAAGTTTTTATTCATAATAAAAGCAAACCGCAAAGGAAAAGTACAAGCAAGGGGGACAGAAGCTCGATTAGTGTCGCCTATATGCATTGGCTATATAATTACTCCTCTGCGCCTCACATTGCCTGTATAGCAGCCTCGTGTAGAGGAGTTATGGTGTAACCGCTGGCAAAGTCTCACGAGGGCATATAATCTAATAGCCATTCGGTTGTATCCAAAGGCATAGTGCCTAAGCAAACACCTACCGAGCTAAACCTTACCTTACCGATCCTATTGAGGCAAATAAAAAGGCCTCACTATTAGCAAGCATGCAGAAAGAAAGAACTTGCAAGAACCAAATACTCAGTGATCATCATAGAGTTTATAATACACTATATGATGATATTACAGATGATAATGCTAATAAAATGACATATTAAAAAGTAGTAAGAATTATAAAATTGTCCCTCTTTGTCTAATGTTGTGATTTCTTCAATTTGGAAGTCGTTATCATCCTCCTCCCGCGTCTTCAAAATATAGTCAAAAATAATCTATTCCTTGAATGGGCGGATCTCGTAGAGATGGAAACCTGATTTTGCTTCGCCACTCGCATAGGTAGTCGTCGAACATTTGTTTCATCATTCGACTTGTCGTCCCAACTATTCTTCCTTGAATGCGATTTCTTAGCTTTTCCACTATGCATAGGTGATAAATCGCCCTTTTTAGCAGCCTCATCCATGCAATTTTGAAGCATGTTGTCTTCCTCTCCTTCTTCATAAATGACGCGACCAAACTAACTGTATGTGGCAGTTTCTGGATAGTTTCCAGTGGCATCAAAGCATGACCCTCTTGTGCTTTTACTACGACTGTCTTGCTTTACTGTTTCTCCAAATTTTGTTCGTCTTTACTGCTCTCAAACAAGTGCATCTAACACTTTTTTATCCTCCAGTGAAATCACTGGATTATGCATTCTAATTTGCTACTGCTGTTGTTCCTGCCCAGCTGATGGTACTACAATCTGATCTGATTTATGAATAATTGGGATTCCTGTGCGATGCTGCTGCTTTTTTTTTTTGGTTAAATAAAGATTTTCTTACTTGGAAACAGAATACAAAACGGAGGGGGACATGGACCTTACCTCCCAAAATAAAGTACATGTACTTATGGTCATCCTAAAGTGTTGACAATTAGTACCTAATAGTGGTAAGAGGTTACACCTATGGTATTGCGATGATTGCCTAATTTATGGTAGGCAGCTATATGTACAAATTTTCTTAAGTCGGCTATACAAAAAAGTACATATGTTCCTGTTCTGACTAAAAGGATGTGAGATTTGATCACCCCTATGTGCCTCTGACAGATGTCAATGCTGTCGGAAATTTGCAAAAAGATATCAAAAGAGCGCGAGTTATCTCCGTTTTTGCCGAGTCGAAAATATATATCCTTGTGTTCCATGAATCTGCATTGTTGTGTTGGTGAAGCTGTTGGCTGTGCTTGTTTGTGATTTCTTGTGTTTAATCTACTACTGGTATGTGATCTCTGACGAAACTGTTTCTGTGTGTAAGTTCTGCTGGTGTTGATAGTGTATTGCATTGCCTGTTTTTGGTACGTCTTTCCATTCTTGTGTGTTACTTTGTCTTCTTTCCCTGTTGCTTCCTGTTCTGTGAGTGCATATGGTGGATTGTGTGTTGTTGGCTGGTCCTCATTAAGGCTGTATTGTTGCTTTTTATTTTGATATGTGTTGTGGATTGAGCTGATTGATGTGTGTTTCTTTTGATGTTGTGATCTTGCTGATTGCTGTTGATGCTCTGGTTTGTTTTGTTGGTTGAGTATGTTGATAAAGTTGTTTTTGTTTGCTTGTTTTGCTTGTTGCTTCTTGTGTGCTGCTGTTGTTCCTCCTTTTTCTTGGTGTCTGCTTGCGATGCTGTTTGCTAAAACTGCTGGTGCTGTCTTGCCTTGTGTGTTGATGAAATGAGGTGCTGTTGTCTATTGTGTGCTACTTTTGATGATTGGCCTTAATGAGATCTGCCTGTAGCTTGCTTCCCTTACTGATACAATGTGTTTGTGTGCAGTTGTGCTCCCTGTGGTGTGTGCTGGCTGGTAAGTTCCATGATGATTGACAGAAATGCAAGAGATTGAGTACTGGAAGTACTAATACCATACCTTGCATTTGTGTCAATAGTCTGGTTCTTATCTAGTCATTTGCATTATTGTAGATACTGTTGTATTCAGTATGTGGATGCTGCTGTTGGCATTTGTGTGTGTTTGAGTGCTGTTTTTGAGAGGATTGATTAAGACTGCTGGAGTTCTGTTTTGGGCAACTGTATTGGTCTGTTTTGACAACCCTACTGTTTTTCTCTTTTCTGATATAGAAGTCTTTTGTTGTATCAGAAAAGACTTCTTTTCTGATATAGAAGTCTTTTGTTGTGGTCAGGTGTATGCTGGTCACCTCTTGTTTCCTATTGGTATGCATCCAGTTAATGTCTCTTTCTGTGTCATGCATCATTGCTGTCCAAGTAATGCTGAGTGCTTTGTTCTGTTTCTGTCTTCGTCCTGTTAAGTCAGCTACCAGTTGATGTATCCTGCAAGACAAAAGGATTATTAGTGTGTAGTTGTCTTCTTGGGAGGTGGCTGTCTGCTCCTACTTGCAACTGCTTGATCCCTTTATTCCTAGAAGCAATTTGCATCTCCCCATTACTGATGTCCTCAGAAGTCTTGTTGAAAGTGAGCTAATATCTTGATGTTGCTGGCTTTGCTGTGGCATGAGTTGTCTGGTGATTTCCTTGTGTTGCACCTCCTCCTTATAGCTGGGTCTCTGCAAAGCTTCTGGTTGGGTGGCATTGTTGTTTTCCTGATTTTGAGCAGGATATTTGTCTGCATTTTTGTTCCTTCTAACTTTTTTCCTTTCCCCTGCTTTCTTCAATGCAAGTTGCTTTATTTATCCCTGCTGACACTGCTGCCCCTGCTGCGGTATTCTTTCTGCTCCCAGATTCCCCATAAATAGTGATATTAGCAGGTGTTGTGTTTGTTTCTCCTCCCCTTTCTTGCTAAGTCCCAGCAATGGTGAAGCACTTTGCTGTTCTGTGCTGCTTGTTTCAAATCCTTGGCTTGATCAGTGAGAGAAAATACAGGTTTGTCCAGTGGTATTGATGCTGACAATGTGCTGTGGATTATTGTTGCTGTTCTGGTGGGCTGTTGGTGTTGGTATTTTTGGGCTTGTTCATTGTTTATTATTGTGTGTTGTTGGAGCAGCTGATATTGATTTGTTCCTGCCTGCTTCTCTTCCTTCCTGCATACAACAAAGAAAACTGTTAGAAAGCCCTGTAAGGTGAGTTATGTGCTTACTGTGATACCAGTATTTTCTCCCTCTCTGAACTGTGATGAGCTATTGATGCTGTTGTTGAGATTGTTTATTGGTTGTTGTGGTATGCTGCTGGAGCTGCTGGGATTTATTAGTTTCAATCTGTTCTTCCTCTTTGCTGCAGTCAACAGGAAGGTTGTTAGGAAGTACTGCAAATGAACTCATTTTTCTACTATGATAGTAGATTTTCATCCCTCCTTGTTCATCCTTGTGCTCATAGTTGAGGTCTTGCCCTGATATGTATTGACACTATGTGCACCCTGTTATTTTGCTACCTTCACTCTTATGTATGGGCATTGTGATTTATTTGCATTCAGGATCCTTCTACCTTCTGAGTCAAGTTGGCAGAAGTGGTGGCACTCAATTCTTCCAAATTCCAGTGCATAGTTTGCTAGATGATTAGCTAGCTTGTTTTCCTTCCTATATGTGTGAGTTACTATTAATGTGAGGGATTCTTTTAAGTGGAAGATCTCTTCTACTTGGTCAGTTATGCACCAGGGTGGTTTGCAAATGCCATTTATGATGTTGTTTAGTAACATGGAATCTGTTTGTAGCCATATGTGAGAAAGATCTTGTGTTTTGCAATAGCTCAGAGCTTCAGCAATGGCTGTTGCTTCTGCCTATGTGTTTGTTCCCTCTGTGATTTCTGTGCCAAGTGCATATATTAGCTCCCCTGTTTCATTTCTCACATAGCATCCTATTGAACTTCTTCCAGGATTTCCTTTTGATGCTCCATCAGTGTTGACCTTTACCCATCCTTGCATGGGGAATTCCCATAAGAATTTACTGAAAATTAGTCTTGAGGTGTAGTTTTCCAGCATGTGTAGGAGGTCATGCCATTTGTGTGGGGCATTGATTCCCCGCTTTCTAGTTTTGACTAGGGCTTGTAGTGCTGTGGAGATTTGGTGTATAACTCTGCCATCTGAGACTGGTTCTCCATGCTTGCAGCTATTTTTTCTTTTCCAGAGTTCCCATACAATGCATGAAGGAAGTGCCTGCAGCAGTGGTTTGAGTCTGTGGACTGTTTGTGTTGTCCAACATTTTGTTATTGCTTGATGAAAGGTTAGTCCATCGAGTGCTATTCCTGCTCTTTGCAAAAGTATTTCCATACCTTGGTAGCAGTGATGGAAGTGAAAAAGAGATGTACCATGGTTTCTTCCTTTGGTTCAGTGCAGCACCAGCATCTTGAAGGCAGTTGGTAGCCCCATCTTTTCATGAGGTCGTCTAGTCGCAATTTTGCCCTGAATGCAATCTTGAAAGGAAGCCCTTAACCCAGATCATCTTATATGCTCTTCTTCATTCTTCTCTTCTTCTGAGGTATTCCCAAGCAGTTTTGACTGTGAATTGTCCTTGATTTTGCAGCATCCAGTATGGGATGTCTAGAGTGTCTCCCATGTTTGGAGGCTTAATTGAAATTGCTATGTGTTATACCATTTCTTGTGGCAAAGATTCTAACAGTTGTTGCATATTCAGTTATCATTTTGCAGGACATTATTCACATTATGAATTGATTCATCGATTGGGAAGTTTGCTGGCACTATAAAGTAGAGTGCTCCCAGTCTAGTCCAATTGTCATACCAGAAGAGTGAGGATCCCATTTTGATTTGCCAGCTGATTTGATGTTCTATGATCTCTCTGCATTCTTGCATTTTCTTCCGTGTTTGCGATCCTCTTTTCCACGGAACAATTACTGGGTTAAGTTTTTTGCAGTATTTCTGACACATGTATGCACTCTAGAGGCTGCGCTTAGTTCTGAAATTCCACCACAATTTGCAGAAAAGGGCTTTGGACATGTTGTGTAAGGATCGAAATCCTGCTCCTCCTTCCTCACAAGGAATGCATAAATTATTCCATGAAGACCAGTGCCTGCTGCTACCTCCCATTGTGCTACTCCAAAAGAATTGTGCAAAGAGTTTGTGAAGGTTGTTGATTACTTGCTTTGGAGGGTTTACAGCTGATAGTAAATGTACTGGCATGCTTTGCAATACATGTATAATCAGTATAGCTCTACCTCCAATTGAGAATAATTTTCCTTTCCAGGTTTGCAGTCTGTCTCGTACCTTATTAACTATGTCCTGATAGTATATGATCCTTCTTCTTGATTAGTATATAGGGCAGCATAGGTAAGTGAATGGGAAGTCCTGTTTTCCAATGCCTGTAATTCCTTCTACTTTTGATGTTACCTCTGTGTTAGCCGAGTGATGCATATAGATGGCAAACTTACTTTTGTTGATTAGCTGACCTGAAGCTGCTTCATATGCGCACAGGACCTCCATTATTAGTTGTATTGAGATGGCATCAGAAGATGAGAAGATGATCATGTCATCTGCATAAGAGAGGTGATTGATTTTTGGGCTCCATTTGGGCATTCCGAATCCTCTGAAGTAGGGATTTTGGTGAAGTGCATTCAATCCCTTCGAAAGAGCTTCAGCAGCCAGGATGAACAGAGTAGGTGATAATGGATCTCCTTGTTTGACACCTCTTGTCGATTTGAAGAATCCATGAGGTTGACCATTGATAAGTATTGAATACCAGTGGTTGCCCATGATGTCAAAGATCATGCCAATGAAGGCTTCATTAAAACCCATTTTCCTTAGAACTTTTGTCATGAATAGCCAGGATAATCTATCGAATGCCTTGGTCATGTCCAGCTTGATGACAACATTTGGCCCTGCTCTTGTACTTTGCTCTATGCCAGTAATGATTTCCTGTGCTAGTAGAACATTTTCTGCTATTGTTCTTCCCTTCACAAATCCTGCTTGCTCTTGAGAAATGAGAGAAGGTAGTATAGCAATCATCCTTTCATGTAAGATTCTCGAGAAGATCTTATTGATGAAGTTGCTAGGACTTATGGGCCGCAAGTCAGAAAATGTCTCTATCTCCTTTTTCTTAGGAATAAGAACCAAATTTGTGTGAGTTACACATTTTGGTAAGTGTCTTCCTGAAAAGAAAGCTGCGACCATATTTTGTACGTCATCTCCTATGATTCCCCAGCAAGTTTGGTAGAAGGATCCTGTGAAACCATCTGGTCCCCCTGCACTTTCCCCATTCAAGCTAAAAACAGCATGCTTGGTTTCTTCTTTTGTTGGTACTCTGGTCAGTTCTGCATTCTGCTGTGTGTCTATCACTTGTTGTATGTTGTCCAAAATTCTGAAATCAGAGGGAGTTATTCTTTTTGTGAATTGATCTTTGTAGAAGTTCATGGCTTCTTCCATAATTTATTCCTCCTCCTCAATCCAGATGGCAGTACTGTTTTGGATTCTTCTTAACTGAAGTCTTTTCCTTCTGCCATTCACTTGAGCATGGAAGAATTTGGTGTTTCTGTCACCATCTTTAAACCAAGCCATTCCTGCTTTTTGTTTACAAAATTGTTCTTCTATAGCTAGGTGCATGATCATCTGTGCTTGTACCTTTTGTAGTCTTTCTCTGTTTTGTGCAGTTGGCCTTTTTTCAAACTGTTATTCATGTACTAAAACCACTTCTTCCATGCTTGCTATGTTTTGGAAAATATCTCCATATGTTGCTTTGCTCCAGAGGGATAATGCTCTTTTCAATTTTTTGAGCTTGTAATTGAAGAGGATGAAGGGGTCACCATGAAAGTCTGGTTGCCAATTCTCTCTTACCACTGCTTCAAATGTTTCCTGCTTGGTCCAGAAGTTAAGAAATTTGAAACGCTTCCTGATTGTTTTTTGTTCCTTGTCAAATTGCAGGAAGAGGGGGCTATGATCCGAGCCAATTTTGGGCAGATGTGTGATATCAATTTTTGGAAAAGCTTGCTGGAATATTTTATTTGCTAAGCTTCTGTCTAGCCTTTTGAATATGAAGTCTTCATCTGCTCTCCCATTCCACCATGTGAAGATGCTCCCTTTAAACCCCAAGTCTGTTAAGCTACAGATGTTGATGCAATGACTGAAGTCGTCTACCTCATTGAAAGGGACAGGTTGACCACCAAAATTTTCTTCTTGATCGCAGATGACATTGAAGTCTCCCCCCACTAGCCAAGGTGCTATTATGCTTTGAGCCAAGGCATACAATGAATCCCACAGCTCTATCCTTTCTATTGAGGTGCATTTGGCATAGACTAGTGTGAGGATGAGTTTCATTTTTGTTTCTATGTGAAGGAGCTTCAAGGTGAATTGCTGTATTGTATCTGACAATATTGTGATCCCATATGCATTATCAATGAATGCCCAGATTTTATTGCAGACATTTGCAATAGCTTGTGGCAGACCAATTCTTCTTCTGTATTGTTCCATTATCCTGAGTTGCTGCATTGGCTCCATGATGCCAATAAATTCAAAATGATATTTATTATGAAGTGAGATCAGCCTTTCAAAAGCTTGCATTGTGTTTACTGATCTGATGTTCCAGATGATAGCATTCATTGTCTTTTGTTAGGATATGTCAGTGCTCTTCTTGGTTGAGTCTTTGTTATTGAAGAGCTATTGTTATCCTTTCTTTGCTTCTTTTGAGGATTCATAATTGATTTCATTTTATTGATTTGATTTGGTGAAAGATCTCCCTGCTTAGCTATGTTGCTGAAATTCTAGGCAGTGTTCTATTCATCCATATCTTTGCCTCTGACTTCCTTTTCTTTTCCTACATTTCTAGCTGCTGCTGCCATTGACAGACTTTTTGGCCTGATGATTGCTTGTATTTGAGCCCTTATTATTCCTTTCCTGATAATTGGATCATGATCAGCTAATCATTCCTTTGGTGTTGTGATTGCTGCTTGTTTAAGATTAGGAGTTGCTTGATCTCCACTTGCATTGGTCAACAAAATCAGCTAATTGTCATTTTGAAGCTCTTCTTCAAAGGTCCCAGCAGTACCTTCTTCTTCACTTAGCATTCCTTCAGGTATTTCACCTTCTTCTGAGCCTTCCTCCAGTTGGCCTGCCCATAATTTCTCTGAGATTTGTTCAAACTGCCTTTCTGCTTCTATTTCTGTAGGCTTATTTCCTGCAGGTTTTGGCTTGTTTTGTGCATTGTTGTTATGCACTATTGTTGAGAATTGTTGGTGTGTGTTGTTTGTGTTTTCTGCATTGTTGAAAATGTGTTGAACACTACTGTTGTGTGTTTCTGTTGTGAAAATGTGTTGAACACTACTGTTGTGTGTTTCTGTTGTGCAGTGTTGTTGTGTGTTCTTTGTATTTACAGCATTGTTGTAGAAACTCCTCTGAATCCACTGTGTGGTGGATTCCTTTGTCCTTTCTTTCATACTGCCTGTGCTTGTTGTTGCTTCATCTATTGTTTCATTCTCTGTTAAGCCTGCTTGTGTTGCCTTTTCTTGATGGTTGCTGATTGCATTTGTTGTTTTTGCAAATGTCTTTGCTGAGGTTGTTGGTGTGTGAGTTGTTGTTGTTTTCAAGGCTGGTTGATTTTCTGTTTGTACAACTGCTCCTTCTGATACAATCAGCTGATTGCCTTTGCTGCTGATAGTCTCAGAGTTCAGTTTGCTGCCTGTTTTGGTATTCGGTTGTGAGTTCCTGCGGGAGTGTCTGCTGAATGTTGAATTTTGTGTCTTTTCTGAGTGTTTGCTGAGAGAGGTTGATGTATTTGTAGCAGTCAATGCTGGAACTGTTGGTAACTGATCTGTTATTGCTATTAAAGCTGATTGACATCCTGTTTGAACATCCAATTCTTCTGGTAAATTCAGCTGATTGGCTTTACTGCTGGTAGCCACAGAGCTCAAATGGTTGCATAATTTGGGACTAGTTGTTGAGTCTACTGGTGCTTGATTTCCTGCTGCTATCAAGGCTGTGAGAGTTGATGCTGGGGTGTCTATTTCATATTCTTCAGCCATATGACTGTCAACATTTTTGGCATTGTCAAGGTTTAGTGCATCAAACTTGTTTGCTACTTGAAGCTGGTGAGTGTCCTTAACAGTTGTTGTTTTTTGCATCCCAAGTTTGGGATTTTCTTTGTTTTGCATTCGATTTTCTTTGACCTCCTTCCATTGAGGGCCAGCATTACCTACAAATTTGCCACTTGACAGTATCAGTAATGGTGATGTTTCCTGTCTTTGCTGATATTTTATTCTCCTGCTTTGCCTTGTACTTTCTTTTGCTCTGTAACCCTTTGTTGTTCTGCCAGGGCTGCATCAAGGATTTCCAGGTGCAGCTTCCAGCATTCTATCATATCATGACCTTTTAGCTTGCATTCTTTACAGTATTTGGGGATATAGTCGTATTGAATTTTAATCCATTCAGTTCTGACCTCCCCTGTTGCCTCATTTTCTATGTCCAGTCTAACTTTTTTGGGTAATATTGCTAAGAGGTCCATTAGTACCTTCACTCTCGCACAACTAGGCCTCGTCTTGTTTATGGTTGCTAAATCAAGATGGAGTGGCTTACCAACTGCTAAAGCTAGCGAGAAAACACATTCCTTTACAAAGTATGTGGGTAGCAAGTGTGGGAACGATATCCACGCCATTGCCATAGATGTTTCTGCGCCGAGCTTGAATTTTGCATCATAAATTAACTGTCTCATCTGATATTCATACCCATCCTTGGCTTTAAGATAATATGTGCTTTTTGAGGTAATTTTGATAAATTCCTCCCATAGCGATAATCTGATAAGTACGTGTTTGTCTCTGAAAAAGCCTATATTGCGCTCGCCTTTGATTCCGCACTGTATTGGGATGATTCTTCTCAGTTCCTGTATATCTGGCCAACCATTTGAGAATTTACCCAAGACCGCATATTGTAAACCCTTGATAATGTTCATGCGAGTCACCTCTGCTTCTGTGTATTTGACGATAGGTTGTCCGTGCATGAAGGTTGCTCTCTTGAAAGGGATTGGCTCGATTTTCTGGTTGGGGTTCACCGATTTTGTATTGTTCATGGTAGATGTCTTTAGGATTTGGGAGTAATCTAGAGGTTGGGATGTGGGCGAAGTACTGGCTGGGGTTAGGGAGGTGGTCGGAGATGGCCGGCCAGCCGGGATTTCGCCGGCTGGCGTCACCATTGTTGGCGATGTAGAAGCTTCGAGTGGTTTCGTCGCTCTCTCTCTCTATCGCCAGCGCTTCTCACTCCTCGCGCGCTTGTTTCAAGGCTCATTCTATATGCGATGTTGCTGCTGATTCCCAGGTGTTGCTGCTGAAACCACTGGAATATGTGGTCGAGGTTGTTGCTGCTGCTGAAGCAATTCATCTTCCTCATTTTCATCATAAATCTCAGCACGTAAGTTGAGCTCTAATTGTTAACGAAGTAGTTTTTGTGCAATCATTAACAAAGTTTCATTCCTCTTCTTGGCAGTGTTATTTTTTCCAGAAATTACTGCCTTTGAGAATTGCTGCTGTTGTTGCCCAGCCGTGTTAAAATGTTGCTGTCTCTGCCCAGCTAATTCAACTGTATGTTGCTGACGTTTATGTCCAGTGCTTGCACTTAACTGTTGTTGTCTAGATTTACTGTAACATGCTATTGGAGAATGTGATCGAGGCTTCTGCTGCTGCTGTTCCTGCGCGGATTTTGCAGGTGTGATTACTGGAATGTTGCTGCAATGCTACTGCTGCTGTTGAGTTTGTGATGTTGCTCCCAAATTACCTTTGCGATGTTGCTGTTGTTGTTTCCTTTCATCCATTAAGATTGTTGCTGCATTCAATACCAGTGGATTGCCTGTTTGCTGCTGCCCAGGTTTTGTATTCACTTCTGCACTCTCCTTTGTCGCAGCAGTTGAATACTTACTGGGAATGAAAGCTTGGGCATTCATATTAAGTTTCCTTCCACTTTTTGGCAGTGGAGGTGACGCTACTGAACTCAGTTCCTCATCCTCGCTTTCAATTGCAGCATAATCAGTCAAGTTCTTCTCCTCGTCGTCCCCCCAATCTTCTTCTTCATGTTCGACTTGGTCTGCCCAGGTTTTACATTTTGAATACCAATCATTCTCTCCATAAATATATTTTCTAGCACTAACCTTCTCTCTTGGGCTTGGAACAATATCATTGTTATTTGTAGTGGACAACATTAGCTGTCTAGTCTCACCTTCACGTTCACCAAACGAGTGCTCCGACTGTGAAAGTATTTCAAAGACGAACATATTTAAAGTGACTAATGGTTGTCCCCCCATATTAGTGTGCATCATCATAGCAGCCTGGGCGTCCTTTATGATCTTTTCAACGTGAGGACTAGATAACTGCAGCGTTGGAATATTATCTCCCAATAGCTCCTTCGGCAAGACGTTCTTTGAGAAATTTTGGTGAACACCCAAATCTGCCACTAATACATCACTGCCTTGAGCTCCTTTACCACTGCTAGTGCTTGGTATACCTTGTTTGGACATCTTACTTTGTTGTAAAGTTGTTAAATCAGGTTGCACATCATCAACAACTTCAAGAGCTTCGAAAGCATTTGTGCTGGACAAAATGGCTGAGGCATTTCGTCGAATACCTTGGTGCTGCTGTTTTTGTGAGACAGTCCTGTTTGTAGGCGATTTGCGATGTGATACCATGTTCTAAATCTCCCCTTTTTTGGTTGTATCTTCCCCCTCACAAGCCTCAACCTTATCATCATTTTTATTTTCCCCATTTATGGAAAAATTATTCTCCTTTTTGTTCCCCAAATTCTGGGAATAACCTGCCAAATCTGGTACATTGCTGATAGTGGCTAACTGTTCCTGACTAGTAGCTCGATCCTTGCCAGCCTTCACAGTAGCAGCTGTAGCAGTGTACATCCTCGCAAAAACTGTCGATGCAGGTATGTCACTGAGGATTTGTGCTGTCCCTTCATCACAATTAAGGCATCTTCATTATGCACAACTGTATCCTTGTCATGTAGTGCTGTTGTTTTTTCAGTAGCATCAGCAGCAATACTCTTATCTCCATCTCGATTTACACCAGTAACATCCAAGTCTGTGTTCTTCATAGAAGCCTCGTCTATATTTCGTTTCTGCACCAACTGCTGGTTATCATTGATAAGCTGTTGTGCTGCTATTTCCACCACACCTTGAGCAGCTCTTTTAGCATTCAAGAAGTCTCGCTCATCACCTTTTAACTGCTCGACTGTCTTCACATACTTTCCTGGCCTGCTACGATCAACTGCTGTTAAAACATCCTCACCAGTTTTTGCTTTCAAAAGTCAACACACTGTGTCGTCTTGACCTTGATGCTTGCAATAACAAAATAACTTGGTAGATTATCATATGCTATCTCCTGGTAAAACACAAGAGATTTTCCAGTGGCTTTGTCAACGATGCGCAACTTAACCTTGTTTGGATGATTATCAAGAAGATCAAGAAGCACCTTAACTCTAGCAGTGCTAGGCCTCGTTCTATCTTGTGTAGCCTTATCTACAGCCAAAACTTTACCAGGAGAAGAAACAATTGACAACAGCGACTTCTTTGCAAACAAATTAGGAGGCAGACCTGGAAAAGAGATCCACACGACTGCCATAGTAGTTTCCTCCTTTGGATTAAAATCAAACGTCCATGGAAAAGTTCTAAAAAAATATTCATCACCTTTAACTTTAATGTATCCAGTCGATCGCGAAAAGAATTGAACAAAGTCAGTATACAAATCGAAACGAACCAGTAGATGCCTATATTCTAGCTGTCCGATATTACATCGACCCTGCACATCGAATTGCATCGAAAGCACCCTTCTGATCTCTTGTAATTCAGGTTTACCATATGAAGAATTCATTACAACTGCTTAATGCAGTCCCTCCTCGCGTGTGAAGTCGTTAATCTCATCCATAGTGAACTCGACTGTTGGTTCTCCATGAATGACCGAAACTGGACGAAGTTCAAGTTTCAATATCGTTGCGGCAACTTGTTTTTTATGTAACGGTGATGCGTATGACTGTTTGGGGTTAGTATGGATTACGTCGGCGAGTTATGAGGTTTCTCTCCCACAGCACAAGGCTGGGGAGAGCTCGCGGCAACCATGGCTGCTCAAATTTACATCGCGATGAAGCATACAAAAAAAACAGAGACGAAGCAAATCGAAGCAGAAACAATGTTAAACTGCTCAAGTTTGCATTGCACAACCACAGAAAGCTCAAAAACAGAGCTGACCAGTGAAGATCCAAACGAGAAATGCAAAATTGTGCATGCTACTGTTCACAGCAGTCCCCTCTTCAGAGAGAGCATTTTTAGTTAATTCAATGAGATTTAATGAGAAAATAAATGAAGAAATAACTAAACTTTTATACAAAGAATTCCCAAGGACTGGTAGTATAAATCATGAGATTCTAAGATTTAGATTTTACAAAACTAGTATGAAATAAATACATCATCTGTCCGAAATGTATATAAATAGAGTTTCATAAGTTTAAATCTACCATGAAAAAGAAGCAGTTATAACCGGAATGCATGTACGTCTTCAATGCTAGTTCCCGCCATACACGGCAACATCAGCATCCCAAATTTGCACGTAAGGTGCAGAAGTGTAGTATGAGTACAACCGACCCCATGTACTCAATAAGTAATAAACCTAACCTTAGGTTGAAAGTAGTGATGAGCCGGGACAAAGTTCAGAGTCCAACACCAATAGCCAACAACAGCTCATAACAATATAATAAAAGTAATACAAGAAATAACTCGATATATGATGCTCAGCTAGTTCACAGTTACGGAAAATAGTCATGTTTTTCAAGTATAACAGTAAAACCCAAATTCTTCACGAAAATTACCAAAATATGAGTAAGTCGGAAACCTTTGATTTTTCCCAAAACTTCCAACAACAGATAAGATTATTCAATCTCAGATAGCATGAGGAAAGTACATTTATATGCCTACATGTCAATATGCATATGAAGTCATAAATATCACAAAATCGTGAACCATGAGGAAATGCATCTCTATGCATGTATGTCAAGAATGAATGTCAGATGCAATGCGTCATAGTGATGAAGTCATGCACTCACACTCTCAGAATACTCAATAACATAGTCTCACACTCCCACTCATCACGCTAAACCACTCAGCACACTCAGTCACTCAGAATTGTATGGTACCTGCTGCGGCGGCGCAGCCTGATACCATCATGAATCAACAGTAACTACGCTCATTATGGGTGTGTAGACTCCGGAGGGGCGGATCTAGCCCAAGCAATAATATAACTTGTTGCGGTGTGCAGCTCGATCCCATCATGAATCAATAATGCCTGATGCGGCGTGCAGCTCGATTCCATTAATATCACTCACTATCTGGCCCTCGGGCCCCAACTCAGTCATCAATCTCTCAAGTCGCTCGGGCTCACAAATCTCATGTCCAATAGCCCAAATAATGATATAACAGGATGTGACAACAAATGATAGCAGAGAATGAGATATGATATGTAAATGAATGCATATGACTGAGTGTGTAAATGCAATTTAAGCAGATAACTCAACAATAGAAATGAACTCAGTGGGTCCCAACAGAATAAGCATATAGCCTAAACATGGTTTCTAACATAGATCATAGCTCAATTAGTCTAGCACGTAGAAATAAGATTAGATAGCTACACAGTATCACAGAATCAACCGAGTCATACTTCACACAGTGCACGCCCATAAATCCACCACCTAGCATGCGCATCACCTTGACATTGAACACATAACACGTATATACAGGGGTTTATACCTTCAAATCCAAGTTTAGAAGTGTTACTTACCTCGAACAAGCCAAATCCAATACTTAGCAAGCCAAACGATGCTCCAAAAATGCCATCCCGAGCGTACCGACCCTCGAACGGCTCAAAACTAGCCAAAAGAAACTCAAGAACATCAAACGCGCCAAAGGAAACAAACCCAATCGATAAAGGTGGAATCCTTAATCAAAAGCCCAAAGTCAACGAAAACGTCAAACACGGGCTCGCACCTCGGAACCCGACAAAACTTACAAAATCTAAAAACTCATTGAATTACGAGTCCAACCAATGAGTTTCACTCAAATCTGACTCCTAATTGATGTTCAAAACTCAAAAACTCACTCTATGAAACCTTAGACAAAAACCCCTAATTTCTCTTTTGAAATCATCAACAAAATACAAAAAAGTAGGATATCATGAAATATAGTCCAAACCGTGTAGAGAACACTAACCCCAATCCATATGATGAAAATTGCTTCAAAGGTCGTCTCAATCCGAGGTCTATAGCTCCAAATATGAATAAAATGACCAAAGTCTCGATTTAAAGATTATGCCCGGCCATTCTTGCTTTTGCAAACAAATGAGCCGCTTCTGGGGCGTTCGACCAAAATGCCTCTTCTGTGGAGATGAACTGGAAACTCACTCATTGCACCTGCAAAAAAAAGCTCTGCTTTTGTGCAATTGCATGTGCGAACCAAATGCACGCTTCTACGCTGGTCTTCGATTTTGCGCCCACAGGCACCACATCTGCGCCTTCGCGGATGCGAAGAAAACTCTACATTTGCAGACTCCTGCCCCCAACACACTCTCTGCTTTTGTGATGATACTGCCGCTTTTCCGGCGCTGCACCTGTGCCCATAGCTTTACTGGTGCGGTCACACTAGAATCCCTGCTAAACAAGCCTCAACTAAATAGTTCCAAAATGATCTAAATCCCGTCTGAAACCCACCCGAGCAACCCGGGACCCCGTCCGAATATACCAGCAAGTCCCGAAACATAACACGGACCTACTCGAGGCCTCAAATCACACATAACAACATTGAAACGACAAAACGCACCTCAAATCAAGCTTAATGAACTTTGAATTTTCAACTTCCAAAACTCATGCCGAAACCTATCAAATCAACCCGAAATGAGCTCAAATTTTGCACACGGGTCCAAATGGCATAATAAAGCTATTCAAATTCCCAAACCACTATCAGAACCCGATATCATCAAAGCCAACTTCCGGTCAAACTTATGAACTTTCTAAACCTTTAAATTTCTAACTTCCACCAATAGGCACCGAAACCTTCTAGAAATATCAAAATGCAAATCCGGGCATACGTCCGAGTCCAAAGTAACCATTTGGACCTAACGGAACACTCAAAACTCCAATCCGAGATCAAATACTAAAAAGTCAAACTTGGTCAACTCTTCCAACTTTAATTCTTCAATCATGAAATTCATTCTTCCAAATCAATTCTGAATAATCTGAAAACCAAAACCGATGATTCACAGAAGTCATAATACATCTTACGATGCTGCTCAAGACTTCAAATAGCTGAACAAAATGCAAATGCTCAAAACGATCGGCTGGGACGTCACAGCATCTTAACCACAAATCAGGTTTCACACCCAAATACCTTTAGCCACCCATACTTACTCTTCCTCAAAGGTTTAGATACGAATGAGATGTCCATTTAGTAGTCTCACATTGTCAATATGAAAGAAGCAAATGTCAAAGGTTCATCCATACAGAAGCATCAAAAACTTGAAACAAACAACTATATAAGAAATTGCAACTATCAATAGAGTGCTAAAGCATAATCAGCTAGGAACCAACACAATGTCAACATTGGAGCACTCTTATTAGAGCACAGAGTGTAAAAATAGTTCATCCTATAGGGACTATTAAAATGCTATATCAGTATCATGGGCCCTAAGGTGACACAGTGTGTACAGAATACACAAGAGGATCGCTACTAGGACACAATCAAATATAAGTTATAAAGTGCAGATGGTTAATTACATGTTACCACCGGATATGCTACATTCATAATCTTAAGGTCAGGGATGTCATGTTAAGCAGTCAAAGATATCAGCGATTGACAAAGATAGACCTGCATATTTATCTTGTTATCCTCCTTAGAGGTCCAACATTTCAGAACCTTTTTTAAGTATGATCCAGATCACTTGAGTAGGTTACAGAATAATAGAACAGCTTTAGAATAGTTCTAACTGGTATGCACACAACCAGGACTTCCTTTAAACACTTACGCTAATAACGTCAATCAGAATCCCCAAAGAACATGCTAACAAATAGGCCAACAGAGACATTAACATGAATAAGAAAGTAAGCTTTTAATCTTTATTTAACCTAATGGACATGATACCTAGTTGTGACAATGTGCAGGCTATCAGGACCAAACAACACTCAGATTTATAAGTGATGATCATCCAAACAATATTGTCAAACAACCATGGTTTACAAGTAGAGGTATTCAGCACTTTAATTGGTCAAAGCAGAGCAGGCAAGTCATAAGAAGTTCTCATTTTGGATTTATGAGTAAGTTTACTAGCAGGCTACACCCGCAAAGCTAACACTTAGACAAGTTATTAAGTTATCAAGGTAAGTAGTAATCAAATTGACAAGAGATATCTGTCCAAACAGTATCTTAGACATCAAATGGTCATGATACAATCAGGAAAATATTTACATACAAATAGCCAAATCAAATAGGTAGATGAATGCAAGCTTCACTTCAGATGAGCAGGTAGGATTACTGTGGTACGCTAGGTCAAAGTCTGTCATATATTCACAATCTTAGTTAGGATATCATGATAGACCATTCTATTTCAATTAAACAAAATCAATATGAAGCCAAACACAGCTGTTATCTAAGGCTTCTCCCTTGGACAAATAGATTAGCATAATAGGAAAAGCATAACTATTGAGAAGATCCTTTTAAATCAAAAGGGGACTATAGGTAAGTTGCCATAGTGATTTAAACATGAAGTTTTCTCAAACAAGGGGGCATGTGAAGGTTCAGAAACCTTATTAGATCAGTAGAAACAACATGATAAGTGTAGACACAAGTATAGGAGTCAAATAGTTGTCATTTAATCAGTACGGCAACATAGGTGACACCCAGCCACTATCATGAAGCCCAAAAGAGACATGAGATGACAAATAATGACACTTATTACATGATTCCTCTTACTTCAGACTACTATGATAGATATACATAGACTAACCCATCTTTAACATATAGAACAATATGGTATCATAACAAGATTGCCAAACAAATTCTTCAGACAAATCAAACATAAGAACATAAGTATTGGAGAGGATCATTTATTGGCACGAAATAATGCAGCACCATTTCATAGGCATAAAGGTCAAGGCAGCACATTGTTGAAGGCATGAAATCTTAGCAGGACATCAAGGGAAGCTCAAGAACATGATTCAATCAACTTAGCTAGCATAGTAGTGTACACGTGGCTATTATTTAACTGATAGGGATAGGTCACACATAATATCATCAACACAAAGTTTAGTATGGATAATCGTGAAGGCTTAACAGGATTTATCTATAAGAACAACAACAGCGTAAAAAGCATCTAAACTAGCTAGGTCATGAGAGCTAAAGTTCAATAATCATCACAGATTGAATAACAACACAAAGACAGTACAATTATAGGGACATATGACTAGTCTTAAAAGAAACAAAATGGCACGGATAGCAAGACATATTAAAGAGTCACATATTATCATGAATAGCAGGTGATTAACAGGTAACTTCACAAACACAAAACTATATAACTAATTTAAGAAATAAAAAAAAAAGGGTCAGTGTACACTGACCTTTTCTGGAGTAGCAAACCAGGTAGAGAGTATTGGTAGCCGTTTAAGAATCAAAAATCACAGTCAAACCACAATAATTGAACTCGAACAAAAAGAAAAGAAAGAGATCAGAAAGGAACTTCTGGACACTTCGGATAAATAGAGAATTCTTAAGTTATTCTCTCTTCTATATTTCACTGCATTTCCGGTGTGTTAGGTGGTGTTAGGTGTGAACATTCAAAGCCCTATATATAGTGGCATTCAAGCCCTAGGGTTTTGGTCAGCTCAAATCAGTTAGTCATAGTGACGATAGTGAGGATGATGATAGCACAGAGGTGAAATCGGAGAAACACGAAGGGGAAAAATAGCATGGGGATTAACCTGGGCACGAATAAATGAGGAATTGATCGTTGAAGCGTGAAAATCCATCGGTCGAAGCCCTAATGTCCAGAGGTCATTGTATTTGAACTCTGGACATTGAATAACAATGATGAAGCCAAAGATTATCTTTATGCCCGCTTCGATTTGAAAGTATAGAGCCAAAACATATTAAATCCAGATTCATTGTTTTAGGTCTAGGGTTTTGATTTGGGTTTTGAATTGTAACAACGAAAGAGGAAATATTCAAGCGGGAATTACGGCTAACAGGGATAGCTGAGATGATTTAGGCTCGATTGAGGTGACCTTGCACAAATATCGTGTAAGGTTCTTTGGATTGATGGGGTTACATTGTTGAGAGATCAAGGAGAGAAAGAGGAAAAGAAAGGTAGCAGGGCAGGTGGAAATGAGCGAGGTATGGGTGTGGTCTTTCAGGTTTAAAATGCGAGACAAAATCTGGACCGTTGGATCATTTGATTAATGACCCTAATATTTCAGGGAGATAAGAATTATTGAATTAGTTTTTGATGGAGAATTGGTGGTCGTTGGATCTTTGTAATCCAACGGCGGAGAAGAGATCTCAGCAGCATCAAAGAAAAGAAGAAAATGGAGATTAAACATGGACCATTGATGAATTAAATCAATGATCCAGATCTATTTGTGTTTTTACTCTATGAGTGAGGGAGACGGGTGAAGTGACACGATGCCATTGGTTCTCATGGGTTGGCATGGATTGCCAAAGTGGATAGAGGGGGTTAGTTCCGGACCAGGTCCGGCGATTATGCCTGTGCCATTTTGGCCAAATTAGCTTGCATGAAATTTAAGTCATAGCCACTGGGGTTTAATTGGTCAATTACAATTGTAGCCCTTTGCACTTTTAACTCCCTTTAAAGATTAACTTAATTATACTTAATTAATTCTAATTAAATATGATAAAATATAATCATCAAATAAATTATAATACTTTATTTACTAAATTTGAGACTAATTCTGGATTAATTTAAAATAGTAAGCGATGTTATTTAAAATCAAATATTAAATTGTTACATTAATTGTAAAACTGTCTTATTAAAATATAAAAGTCATCTTAATAACTTTAAAATTATAAGGGTAATATAATTCATAGATATTTAATATCAAATTATTAATTCAACCTTATTAATTACTATTTCCTATTATATTTATATAAAAATAAGTATTATTGATTAGAAAATATTTTACCACATTTATTGTAAATTATTAAGCATAAATAATTTAATTTTAAAGGGAAGGTCAAAATTGACCGTCAATAGCGGGGCTAGAGTTCACACGAAAAATTAGGGAGAGAGGGTTGAAGTTGGTAGAATATGGTCTTTTTTCGTGTTTGAGGGAGCGAGAAAGAGATATATAGATGTTCTATTTTGATTTGAAAGGAATTAATTTGAGCGCAACAGTAGTGACACGTGGATGGTATTTTAGTGAGCTTAGGGAGGTGTATGATTTAAGAGGGAATTGGGACACCAAATGTGGAACAAGTAAACACAACATATTACATCAGCTAAATAAATAGTGAAAGAATACATGTATACAGGAGACCCAAGGTCTTTGGCTGATTCTTTTTATTACGCAAAGAATCTCCATTCTTGACCATAAGAGTGACATTAGCATAGCCCAGGGAATACAAATCCATAAGAGCTAGAAAGTATGAGGATAGAAAGAATCACATGATCCCTATCGTGATAGAAGAAACAATATAATAGGAGTGCTCAAATAGATATGAATGGAAGATGCCTCTAGGTAATTCGTTTTTCTTGGTAAGGATAGGTACAAAATCACTCAGCTGAAAGGAGAGGGAACACCACAATGTTACACCCTAAAACTATGTGAGGCCCTTTCAAATGACCTAGAATATAGTCTAACTTCATCCACTGTGTGTAGGCCATACTAAGACCTGATATAAGGGTAAGCTGATAGTGAATAACCTTTTCTTCCCTGCCTCCTCACTCTTCATTCCCATTCTACAACCAAAGTTATAGCGGCTACCCTCTGTCGCATGCTGCTTTAATTGCTGTTCTGTCTATGGACTAAGAGGCGGATATTCCCCCAAGAAAGTAAATAGGAATGGGGCATCCATATTCATATGCAACCTAGTCTCTGTCCGTGGGTATTGATTCATTTCCTAGCAAGATCTATTTTGTCCCTCAATCATATTTTGGGCATATTACTGTTATAGAAACATGCTTTTCTTGGTCTGAAGGCATACCTTTTATAATATACGACTAAGAAGGATATTCAACCAATACTTAAACTAATATTAAATTTATTTCTAGCTAATCATTAGGTGAGTAATCACACAAGTGATCAAGAGAATTTAATCAATCTAATATCCAATTTGTTCTAGTCTAAAACAGTTCGGGTTGATTGCCTTTGTAAATATATCGACAATTTAATATTCTGTTTTACAGAACTGCATACGGATTAGGCTCTTTCAGAATTATTCCTCAAGAAGTGACCTAATATCAATTTGATTTATTCTTTTGTGTTGAATATGATTCCTGGCAATGTTGATAGCACTTGTGTTGTCATCGTAGATTGGTACACATCCACATAAGATCTCATAATCCTCCAGTTACTGATTTATCCACATAAGTTGAGCACAACAAGATGCAACTGCTACATATTCAGCTTTAACAGTGGAAAGAGCAACTAAATGTTGTTTATCAATAGCCCAAGAAACTAAGCAAGGAAAAAGGAAATGAGTCATTCCAGATGTACTTTTTTTGTCCACTAGATACCCAGCGTAGTCTGCATCAACAAATCCAACAAGCTCATAACTTCCAGTTTTAGGGTACCATAACCGTATGCCTTGACTCCCCTTTAGGTACCTGAGAATTCTTTTGACTTCTTTCACGTGGGATTCTATATGAATGGATCAGAACCTGGCTTACACTCCTACACTGTTGACAATATCTGGCCTTCTAACAGCTAAGCACAAGAGAGAACCTATGATACCTCTGTACCTCTTTTCATCCTCGAGCTTTCCATGCCCATCCACGTCTAGTTTGATACCGGTGGTTATGGGTGTGTCAATTGATTTTGTATTTTCCATTTCAAATCTCTTCGGTGACTCTCTTATGTATTTTTGTTGATGGATAAGTGTTCCTTGAGAAGTTAGCTTAAGTCGCAACACGAAGAAGAAATTTAAACTTACTCATCATGCTCACTTCAAATTCTTTACCACTTAGTTCTAAGACTCCTTGCACAAAGATTTATTAGTGGAACCAAAAATAATATCATTAATATATACTTATACAATCAGAAGACTTTTACCTTTCTTCCTAAGAAATAAGATATTATCAATTTTGTCTCTAGTAAAGCTATTATCAACAAGAAACTTAGATAGACTCTCATATTGTGCTTTGGGATCTTGTTTAGCCTATACAAGAACTTTTCTAGCTTATAAACATGATCATCCATCACTGACAATTGAAATCCAAGAGGTTAAGCTACATACACTTTCTCCTTGAGGTAGTCATTCAAAAATGCACTTTTTACATCCATCTGGTACAATTTAAATTTTATGTACACTGCAAAGCAATAACATCTTATTGGCCTCCATCCTTGCTACTGGAGAAAAATTCTCATCATAATCTATCCTTTCTTTTAGATTGTACCCCTGGACCACGAGTCTAGCCTTGTTTCTTATCACAGTTTCTTATTCATCCAGTTTATTTCTGAAGACCAATTTTGTTCCAGTGGTTGTCCCATCCTTAGACCAGTGCTATACATTTCTTCTTTCGAATTGATGTAATACCTTCTGCATAACTATCACTATCTAATCTGCATCCTTCAAGGCTTCATTAGCATTTTTTGGCCCAATGGTAGATACCAAAGCATTGAACGCACATAGATTTCAGAGAGATGATCTGATCTAGATCCCTGAAATGGGATCAGAGATTATATTCTCAAGAGGATGAAAAATTTGATGTTTCCAGGACTTTTATTTAAGGTTGTTGAACTTGTTCATTTAGAGGTCCAGGAGGAGGAATCTGCTCAATTTAAGGACCAGAAGGAGGAACATGCAGGAGGAACATGTTCTTCTAAACCATTTCTTCTTTCTCATCAGGTGGCATTAAGGTTCCCCCTGAGTGTGATGCTTTATCTTCACCAGTGTTTCCTGCTTTTCACTTTCAAGAGAGTATCCTTGGCCATTAGGATAAGAATTCTCATTTCTTACAAGTCCAAGCTCTTGATCATCATCCTGCACATTTTTCTCAATAGAAGGATTAGATTCATCAAATACGACATGCACATTTTTTTCAACACACATATTTCAGTTATTAAAAACTTTATATACCTTAATATGTGGTGAATAATGCAAAACTGCTCCCTCATCACTTCTAGCATCAAATTTTCCTAGAGTTTCCTTGCTATCATTGTGAATAAAGCATTTTCAACCAAAAGCTCTAAGATGTGATACGTCAATTTTTCTTCCTTTAAGTAATTCATAGGGAGGTTTTTCTAGATGGGTTCTAACCATGCATATGTTTAGGAAGTAACATGCATTGTTAATAGCTTCTGTTTAAAAGTTCTTAGGCAAAATCCACTAGCTGAAGACCTAGATTCTTTTGGATTATTTTGAGAAATATGCAAAAACACATCAAAGGTTTCATCTTTACCAGTGTGTTAGGGTAGTCTTCAACTATCACCAGAATGTATCTTAACCACCTTTACTCATAACCCTCATTAGACCTCAAAGGTCCATATAGAACAACTTAAAGGGTATAGAGGTACTGACAACCTTTTCAGATTAAAAGCATGACCTGACATACTTGTCTCTAACACATGCATCACACACTTTATTATTTCTAAAGCTGATTTTTGGCAATCTCACAACTAAACTCGCATGATCTAGTCGTCTATGCCACAGTAAAAGGTCGTCATCAAGAACACTGAAATATGTAACTTCATTATCAGGTAGAGAAATTAATGGATTCAATGTATTCATTTTGATGTCTATTTTCCTTGAGTTTTGTCTCATCGGATTTCGCACTTGTTATAAGACATTCAGTAGCGTCAAACAGGACCTTGTTCCCCTTGTCATATATCTGGAAAACACTCAACAAATTATAGTTCAACCTATTTATACAATACACATTTTCTATAGCTTTAGAGAGTGACTTACCAAGCTTAGCTATCCCACTGATTTTACCTTTCTACCATTCCTAATAGCCACACCCAAACCTTGAAAGGCGATTAGTGAGAGGAAACTTTTCTTTCTCCACGTCACATGCCTTGAGCAGCCACTATCAATATGCCAGTCTTGGCTACTTCCTCTTACTTTACCCTGCAAAACATATCAAGGGTTAGTTTTAGGAACGGAGACTAGCTTGGGTCCCTATTTGTGATTAAAGGGATGAATCAAATATTTTTTTAGTCTAGCTCGGTAAGCTAGAATTCTTTCCTTTTGATTTTGCAATGCGACCTTTTTATTTTGAGCATTTAACAGCGATAAGCAAATTTCCCTAGGATGCAATGTGTATATAGCTTATTAGATGCAGGAGCCAAATACTTAGGATTGACTCTAGGAAAAGGTTTATAGTATCCTAACCTAGATTTAATTCTCCAGTAGGTTAGGTTCGGCTATTCTATAGCCTCCGAGGACTTGTTTCACTTGGAGGTCTAGTTAGTTCATATTTTTCCTTGTTCAAGTCCTGTTGAATTACTTTATTTTGATCAACTTGGTTGTACAAATTTTTCTTGTTCAATTTTAATTTTTTTTCAAGGGACTTTTGAATATCACTATTCTCACATTTTCCTTTATACGGTGCTTCCTTTAATTTCTCTTTTTCAAATTTAGGTGCCTCAATTTCAAATTCTAAAATAACATCCTGTTTTTCAAAATCTTGTTTTTCCCTTTTGAGTTTAGATGTGTTGAGCTCAAGATTATGGCATTCAAATTTAACAGTTAAAAAGTCACTGAATAATTCTTCTTTATGTTGACACTCAGTTTTTCAATCTGAATAATTAATGAGAGCAACATGGCAAACTGTCTTATCTTAGGAAGAATATGAAGATTATCTTTAAGATCGGGGACATTTAACTCCTCATTTCCAGCTTCAGATTCATAGTCACTCATGGATATCATAGACATGCATCATCAGTGTTAACCTTTTCAAGATCAGCGCTTGCCAAGACCATTAGTGCCATGTCTAAGTGAGTTTTTTCGTGCATTGCGAGCACCCTTTCCAGATTTCCTTAGCAACATTGGATGTAGAAATCCTTAATCTCCTTAAGACTAAGAACGTTATACAGAATCAACTTAGCATTGTAATTTTTCTCTATCAACATTTGGTCATTAGTATTGAATTCGCTTTGGCAACTTCCTTTCCTTTTTTTTTATCAGTAATAGATGGCATAAAAGGTCCTTAACTCATAATAATCTATAGATCAAAGTCCTCGACACTTAGAAAGGTTCTTATTATATCCTTCCATCAACCACAGTGTTGTCCAGTGAACGGGGGTGGACGTTTTATCGGATCTCCCTCTGGCCAGGTTTATTAATTATCTTCTTAGTCATAGCGAACAAGGACAATGGCGCATCTGTCTCTTTATCTTCATCTTGCTTGGCATTACTGTCATCTTCATATACAGGTAGGAATACTTGCTTCATGGCCTCCTCCGTAGCCTTGATTTTAGCTACCTGAGTGTTATTTTAAACAGAGCCACAACCACCGTCCTTCTTTAGGTCCTTCTATTTTTTGAAATGCTCCTTTTCCTATTCAATTTTTTACTGTGGTCAATCCTTGACTTTGTGGTCAATCTTCCCGCATTTATAGCAGCCACTGAAGTTTGTCATTTTTAGAGCCTTTGATTTGCTAGGAGCCTCTCTTTTTCAGTTTCTTTTGAATTTTTCAAAACCCTCTCTGGCCAGCAGACTTATATCATTTTCCTCTTCTTATCAAAATCATCAACTTCGGATGCCTTGAGTATCAATCCTTTGTTTCTCTTGGAGTCATCTTTCTCAACTCTATTTTCATTATCTTATATGTTCTTAGATTTCCAACTAGTTCATCCAGGGTGATTGTACTCAATTACTTTGCTTCTTGAATTGCGGTCACTTTCCTTTCCTTTGAGGCAAGAATTATTCTAAGAACTTTTCTTACCAACACCTCAGATGTAGAAGTCTTCCCAAGTGATCTCAACTCATTTATAGTGATTGTGAACCTAGTGATCATATCTTGGATTGGTTCAGCCTCTTTCATGGTAAGCAGTTTATGGTTTCTCAAAAGCATCTCAATTCTGGATTGCTTCACTTAGAATGTTCCTTCATGTGCAGTTTCTAAGGTGTCCCAAATCTCTTTTGCCTTAGTGCTCACGACAAAACTCGGTTGTACTCATCAGGACCCAAGCCATAAATAAATATCTTTTTAGCTTTGGTAATTTTCTCCATAAGTTTGAGATCAATATCATTAAACTCACTTCTTTCCTTGGTAACTTCTCTTTCTCCAGCTTCAAGCTTGATGGGACTGTTTGGTCTATCCAGAATAATATTCCATAACTTGTAATCTTTGCCAGTTAAGAAGTTCTCCATCATAGCTTTCCACCAATTGTAGCACTTTCCATTGAACAAAAGTGGACATGTGGTAGACGGACTTCATTTATCTCAGGTAGTGCACTTATCTTGTGAATCTCTCAAAGATGTAAGCCTAGTAATTGAGAGTCTATTCTGATACTAGTTGTTAAAACTATACACCATTTATAAACTAGAGAGGGGTGAATAGTGTATTGACTAATTAAATTTTTCTATCAGAATTTTACGTTCTCCTCAGAACCTGGTTCTTAAAATGGCTCTTGTAATTCCTGTAACTAATAAATATGAATAATAAATAAGACATAAATTTTATGTGAAAAACTTTATTGCTCAAGGGAGTAAAAGCTAAGACCCAACTCTAGGATTTTCCTCATAAACTTCACTAAAAATAATGAGCAGTTTCAAATTACATAACTCTTTTATAACCTAAGAGATTAAATCTAGTCACTCAACAGCCTGTAGTCAAATTGATCATAGCTACTCACACCAAACTAATTTCTTAGTCTAAGACAAAAGATTGTCACTCAATAGTTCTTACAAAAGCTTCTAATACAAGCAAAATAATATTACAACTCAAAATACCTATTATAAGATCAAGACAAAATGACCTAAACATGAATCAATCTCTGGAATTGGGTTCTTTAATTTGCCTTACTCTTGGTTCTTGCAAAGTTACTGCTCACAAAAAGGATCTCTTAGATTTGTGTATGGGTGCGCAACCTGTGTAGAGATAAACTCGTATTATATATATGAATATATAGTAGATGCCTAGGAATAGAAGAGATTAACCAAGCTACACCAAATCTCCTAACCCTAGCAAATAAAGGAAGTAAAAAGATATTCCTTCCATCTTCCAAGGAAGTAAAATTTACTTCCAAAAGTACTTCCTTAAATTTTGATCTAAACTCAACCCATAATGATCTGCCTAGATTTGCTGACATTATCACGTGGCTGCCAGGCAGCATAATATAAATAAATCCTTGTCATGCGCAAAAGTAAATCTCGTTCTCGCTAGGACTCTGAGTTGTACAGGAACTACCAGTTGACCCAAGGTCAGAGACTCACCAGGTAACATGCTTGTTGATCATCAAACTCAATTTCCAACAATACCTACGTGCATCAGAACACAGGGGCGTATCTAAGTCTTAGGGTATGGGTTCACGTGAACCCATATTCCTCTCCCTAAATCATGTATAATAATATTATATTTCTTGAAAATTACTTAATTATATGTGCGTGAACCCATGCTCAAAGACTTCTATGGTGCAATAATCATTCGGTGCACCTCAACGAGTGAAATTGGTGGTTCAAATTTCACTGCGGACGATCTTGTTTTCGGCACGGAGTATAAATAAATACGTGAAAATCACTAGAATTTTAAAAAGAATATAATTTTGAACCTATAATTTAAAAGTGTAGTGAGTACATAATAGATACTAAAGTTAAACTCGTCCAATATAAATTTTAAATCCGCATCTTCATAGTGCATTCATCCTCCTCAAATTTTGGATCCGTCTCTGTCAGAACAGATCCGATTGTGTTGCAAGTGTGGACAATCCATATAGGATCGCTTATATGTTGCACCATTGGCTTTGCTCTGGGTTGACTCCAAATTCCAAAGAAAATCTTGTGGAGAAATATGAATTTCAGGTTTCTGCCAATTCTTGGTATTTTTTTGTATGTGGCTCTGTCTCTCTTCGTTTGCTTGCTGCAGTTGGAGGAATCCAAGTAGTCTGCAACTACTTTTGGTGCTTTCACGCTATTTACTCATATTCTTTGTGCTTGATGATTTCGTCCTCACTTAAACTTACACTGTCTCACCTTATGAATTTTCACGTTTTCTGCCAGTTCATTGTCCTTTTTTTTTCGTTTTCTTTTAATTCTTCTGTCTGTCTTTCATTTAATTGCTGCACTTAGGACGGACAATAGTAATTTAAAAGCTTTTTGTGCTTTCATGCCACTCATAGTCTTCTTGATAATTTCATATTTCCTTAAGGTTAGTTTTCTATGACACCTTTGCATTGGCAAATTTTCTAATAACCAAAGCAATCAAGTTAATTTAGTTATTTTCGCATTATAGGTATGTGAATGCAGTGAAATTTACTAAACTGAGATTTGTGTATATATACTGCATTCGTAGAAATTGCAAAATAAGTTCGATATAACTTCATAAAGAAAGAAAGCCCTGATGGAATGACATGGCCAGTGATGGTTTTTATATAGACTGTTTACCCTTATTTACGAGTAACAATTAAATTTATATGTGGTTTTAAGGATATGTGACTTGGCCTGATACAATTAAAGAACGAACGATAAATAAAGATTAAATTCAATAAGTAAGAGAGTAAGCAAACCACCAATATTGAGCCACTCAGCTGTGGTGGAATCTTCTAAGATGAACGAGAATGAAATTAGTATTGACGGAGAGAATAGTTAAAATATGTCAAACTTTGTATATTGATCGTATCTTCTGTTCCCTTTTTACAGTAGGGCTGCCTATTTATATAGAAAGGGAAAAGAATTCTATACAAGGTAAAAGACTTATTTACAGGGTAAAAAATTCCTAAAATTATTGAGTTCAACGTCTTTGCTGATTTGGGCCGTGATTCCCGTCGAGATGTTTACATGTCACGAGATTTCCGGCCCTTCCGTTATGTAAATCTGATATTTTTACCATAAGAGTTTTACCCGGACCGGTCTCGATAATCTCATCTCGAACGCCTTGGCTTCGAGCTTCGTTCTGATGACGTCCGACCTCGGACTTCCCTTCTCGATGTGCCGGTCTCGACTTACAGGAGGGCGACCTCAATCGACGCCGATCTTCAAAACTCTAAACCGGTGCTCCCTATGCAAGCGATCGTATTCGACCCCATACAGATAGTTCCCTCGTTTTTTGGAGAGTAATGACAAGAAACAATATGAGCCGCCGCTTTCAAGATTAGGTCAAGTGGAGACACAATTTTGGCGAACGACACGAAATTCGAAACGTCAAATCAGCTAACATAAAAATGTCTTGTTGATGAATGACGGCAGTATGATGATGTACGTGGCCACTATCAAAAAGGTCTTTTCGTGTCCCAGCTGGCGACAAACCCTGTGATCCCTGCAAATACCAATTAATGCTTTCTCATCTCGTGCTTCAAACCGCCGCTTTTGAAAAGTATAAATAGCCCCCTCATTCTTCAATTTTCAAAATTGATGGGTACGAATATCAGATGAGACAGGTAATTTATGATGCAAAATTCAAGCTCGGCGAAGAAACATCAATGGCAATGGCGTAGATATTGTTCCCACACTTGCTACCCACATACTTTGTAAAGGAATACTTTTTCTCGCTAGCTTCAGCAGTTGGTAAGCCACTCCATCTTGATTTAGCAACCATAAACAAGACGAGGCCTAGTTGTGCGAGAGTGAAGGTACTAGTGGACCTCTTAGCAGAATTACCCAAAAAAGTTAGACTGGACATAGAAAATAAGGCAACAGGGGAGGCCAGAATGGAATGGGTTAAAATTCAATACGACTATATCCCCAAATACTGTAAAGGATGCAAGCTACAAGGTCATGATATGATAGAATGCTAGAAGCTGCACCCGGAAATCCTTGACACAGCCCTGGCAGAACAACAAAGGGTTACAGAGCAAAAGAAAGCACAAGGCAAAGCAGGAGAAATAAAAAACCAGCAAAGACAGGAAACACCACCATTACTGATACTGTCGAGTGGCAAAGTTGTAGGCAACGCTAGCCCTCAATGGAAGGAGGTCAAAGACAATCGAATGCAAAACAAAGCAAATCCCAAACTTGGGAAGCAAAAAACAGCAGCTGTTAAGGACACTCAACAGCTTCAAGTAGCAAACAAGTTTGATGCACTAAACCTTGACAATGCCAAAAATGTTGACAGGCATATGGCTGAAGAATATGAAACAGACACCCCAGCAGCAACTCTCACAGCCTTGATAGCAGCAGGAAATCAAGCACCAGTAGACTCAACCACGAATCCCAAATTAAGCAACCATTTGAGCTCTGTGGCTACCAGCAATAAAGCCAATCAGCTGAATTTACCAGAAGAATTGGATGTTCAAACAGGAAGTCACTCAGCTTTGATAGCAATAACAGATCAGTTACCAGCAGTTCCAGCATTGACTGCTACAAAGACATCAACCTCTCTCAGCAAACACTCAGAAAAAAATACAAAATTCAACATTCAGCAGACACTCCAGCAGGAACTCACAACTGAATACCAAAACAGGCAGCAAACTGAACTCAGAGACTATCAGCAGCAAAGGCAGTCAGCNTCTTCTTAATTTCACTACTTCTAATTAGTAATTCTTAGGTAATTTCCTACTTAATCAAAATCCCAAAACTCAAGCAATCAAGGAGTGAGAAGGTCTGGCGATAGAGAGAGAGAGAGAGAGACGAATGATACACTCGAAGTTTTTCATCGCCAACAAGGGGACGCCAGCCGGCGAAATCCCGGCTGGCCGGCCACCTCTGAGCACCTCCCTAACCCCAGCCCCTACTTCGCCCACACCCCAACCTCTAGATTACTCCCAAATCCTAAAGCCATCTACCATGAACAATACAACATCGGTGAACCCTAACCAGAAAATCAAACCAATTCTTTTCAAGCGAGCAACCTTTATGCACGGACAACCCATCGTCAAATACACAGAAGCAGAGGTGACTCGCATGAATATAATCGAGGGACTACAATACGCGGTCTTGGGTAAATTCTCATATGGTTTGCTAGATATTCAGGAACTAAGAAGAATCATCCCAATACAGTGCGGAATCAAAGGCGAGTGCAACATCGGATTTTTCAGAGACAAACACGTACTTATCAGATTATCGCTATGGGAGGACTTCATCAAAATCACCTCGAAGAGCACATACTATCTTAAAGCCAAGGATGGGTACCAATACCAGATGAGACAGCTAATTTATGATGCAAATTCAAGCTCGGCGAAGAAACATCAATGGCAATGGCGTGGATATCGTTCCCACATTTGCTACCTACATACTTTGTAAAGGAATGCCTTTTCTCGCTAGCTTCAGCTGTTGGTAAGCCACTCCATCTTGATTTAGGAACCATAAACAAGACGAGGCCTAGTTGGGTGAGAGTAAAGGTACTAGTGGATCTCTTAGCAGAATTGCCTAAAAAAGTTAGACTGGACATAGATAATGAGGCAACAGGGTAAGTCAGAACGGAATGGGTTAAAATCCAATACGATTATATCCCCAAATACTGTAATGAATGCAAGCTACAAGGACATGATATGATAGAATGTTGGAAGCTGCACCCGGAAATAATGGGCATAGCCCTGGCAGAACAACAAAGGATTACAGAGCAAAAGAAAGCACAAGGCAAAGCAGGAGAAACAAACAATCAACAAAGACAGCAAATAACACCATTACTGATACTGTCAAGTGGCAAAGTCGTAGGCAATGCTAGCCCTCAATGGAAGGAGGTCAAAGACAATCGAATGCAAAACAAAGCAAATCCCAAACTTGGGAAGCAAAAAACAGCAGCTGTTAAGGACACTCAACAGCTTCAAGTAGCAAACAAGTTTGATGCACTAAACCTTGACAATGCCAAAAATGTTGACAGGCATATGGCTGAAGAATATGAAACAGACACCCCAGCAGCAACTCTCACAGCCTTGATAGCAGCAGGAAATCAAGCACCAGTAGACTCAACCACGAATCCCAAATTAAGCAACCATTTGAGCTCTGTGGCTACCAGCAATAAAGCCAATCAGCTGAATTTACCAGAAGAATTGGATGTTCAAACAGGAAGTCACTCAGCTTTGATAGCAATAACAGATCAGTTACCAGCAGTTCCAGCATTGACTGCTACAAAGACATCAACCTCTCTCAGCAAACACTCAGAAAAAAATACAAAATTCAACATTCAGCAGACACTCCAGCAGGAACTCACAACTGAATACCAAAACAGGCAGCAAACTGAACTCAGAGACTATCAGCAGCAAAGGCAGTCAGCTGATTGTATCAGAAGGAGCAGTTGTACAAACAGAAAATCAACCAGCCTTGATAACAACAACAACTCATACACCAACAACCTCAGCAAAGACTGTTGCAAAAACAACAAATGCAATCAGCAGCCATCAAGAAAAGGCAACACAAGCAGGCTTAGCAGAGAATGAAACAACAGATGAAGCAATACCAAGCACAGGCAGTATGAAAGAAAGGAGAAAGGAATCCACCACACAGTGGATTCAGAGGAGTTTCTACAACAATGCTGTAAATACAAACAACACACAACAACACTGCACAACAGAAACACACAACAGCAGTGTTCAACACATTTTCAACAATGCAGAAAACACAAACAACACACACCAACAATGCTCAACAATAGTGCATAATAGCAATGCACAAAACAAGCCCAAACCTGTAGGAAAGAAGCCTACATAAATAGAAGCAGAAAGGCAGTTTGAACAAATCTCAGGGAAATTATAGGCAGACCAACCGGAAGAAGGCTCAGAAGTAGGTGAAATACCTGAAGGAATGCAAAGTGAAGAAGAAGGTACTGCTGGGACCTTTGAAGAAGAGCTTCAAAACGACAATCAGCTGATTTTGTTGACAAATGCAAGTAGAGATCAAGCAACTCCTAATCTTAAACAAGCAGCAATCACAACACCAAAGGAAGGATTAGCTGATCATGATCCAATTATCAGGAAAGGAATAATAAGGGCTCAAATACAAGCAATCATCAGGCCAAAAAGCCTGTTAATGGCAGCAGCAGCTAGAAATGTAGGAAAAGAAAAGGAACTCACAGGCAAAGACATGGATGAAGAGAACACTGCCCAGAATTTCAGCAACATAGCTAAGCAGGGAGATCTTTCACCAAATCAAATCAATAAAATGAAATCAATTATGAATCCTCAAAAGAAGCAAAGAAAGGATAACAGTAGCTCTTCAATAACGAAGACTCAACCAAGAAGAGCACTGACATATCCTAACAAAAGATAATGAATGCTATCATCTGGTACATCAGATCAGTCAACACAATGCAAGCTTTTGAAAGACTGATCACACTTCATAATAAACATCATTTTGAATTTATTGGCATCATGGAGCCAATGCAGCAACTCAGGAAAATGGAACAATACAGAAGAAGAATTGGTTTGCCACAAGCTATTACAAATGTCTCCAATAAAATTTGGGCATTCATTGATAATGCATATGGGATCACAATACTGTCAGATACAATACAGCAACTCACCTTGAAGCTCCTTCACATGGAAAAAAAAATGGAACTCATCCTCACACTAGTCTATGCCAAATGCACCTCAACAGAAAGGATAGAGCTGTGGGATTCAATATATGCCTTGGCTCAAAGCATAACAGCACCTTGGCTAGTGGGGGGAGACTTCAATGTCATCTGTGATCAAGAAGAAAAATTTGGTGGTCTACCTGTCCCTTTCAACGAGGTAGACAACTTCAATCATTGCATCAACATCTGTACCTTAACAGACTTGGGGTTTAAAGGGAGCATCTTCACCTGGTGGAATGGGAGAGCAGATGAAGACTGCATATTCAAAAGGCTAGACAGAGGCTTAGCAAATCAAATATTCTAGCAAGCTTTTCCAAAAATGGATATCACGCAACTGCCCAAAATTGGCTTGGATCGTAGCCGCCTCTTCTTGCAATTTGACAAGGAATCAAAAACAATCAGGAAGCTGTTCAAATTTCTTAACTTCTGGACCAAGCAGGAAACATTTGAAGCAGTTTTAAGAAAGAATTGGCAAGCAGACTTTCATGGTGACCCCTTCATCCTCTTCAATTACAAGCTCAAAAAACTGAAAAGAGCATTATCCCTCTGGAGCAAAGCAACATATGGAGTTATTTTCCAAAACATAGCAAGCATGGAAGAAGTGGTTTTAGTACATGAAAGACAGTTTGAAGAAAGACCAACTGCACAAAATAGAGAAAGACTACAAAAGGTACAAGCACAGATGATCAGGCACCTAGCTATAGAAGAACAATTTTGGAAACAAAAGCAGGAATGGCTTGGTTTAAAGATGGTGACAGAAAGACCAAATTCTTCCATGCTCAACTGAATGGCAGAAGGAAAAGACTTTAGTTAAGAAAAATCCAAAATAGTACTGGCATCTGGATTGAGGAGGAGGAACAAATTGTGGAAGAAGCCATAAACTTCTACAAAGATCAATTCACAGAAAGAATAACTCCCTCTGATTTCAGAATTTTGGACAACATACAACAAGTGAAAGACACGCAGCAGAATGCAGAACTGACCAGAGTACCAACAAAAGAAGAAACCAAGCAAGTTGTTTTTAGCTTGAATGGGGAAAGTGCAGTGGGACCAAATGGTTTCACAGGTTCGTTCGACCAAACTTGCTGGGGAATCATAGGAGATGACATACAAAATATGGTCGCAGCTTTCTTTTCAGGAAGACACTTACTAAAATGTGTAACTCACATAAATTTGGTTCTTATTCCTAAGAAAAAGGAGATAGAGACATTTTCTGACTTGCGGCCCAGAAGTCTTAGCAACTTCATCAATAAGATCTTCTCGAGAATCATACATGAAAGGATGATTGCTATACTACCTTCTCTCATTTCTCAAGAGCAAGCAGGATTTGTGAAGGGCAGAACAATAGTAGAAAATGTTCTCCTAGCACAGGAAATCATTACTGACATAGGGCAGAGAACAAAGAACAAGAACAGGGCCAAATGTTGTCATCAAGCTGGACATGACCAAGGCATTCGATAGATTATCATGGCTATTCATGACAAAAGTTCTAAGGAAAATGGGTTTTAATGAAGTCTTCATTTGCATGATCTTTGACATCATGGGCAACAACTAGTATTCAATCCTTATCAATGGTCAACCTCATGGATTCTTCAAATCGACAAGAGGTGTCAAACAAGGAGATCCATTATCACCTACTTTGTTCATCCTGGCTGCTGAAGCTCTTTCGAAGGGATTGATTGCACTTCACCAAAATCCCTACTTCAGAGGATTCGGAATGCCCAAATAGAGCCCAAAAATCAATCACCTGTCTTATGCAGGTGACATGATCATCTTCTCATCTTCTGATGCCATCTCAATACAACTGATAATGGAGGTCCTGTGTGCATATGAAGTAGCTTCAGGTCAGCTAATCAACAAAAGTAAATCTGCCATCTATATGGATCACTCGGCTAACACAGAGGTAACATCAAAAGTAGAAGGAATTACAGGCATTGGAAGACAGGACTTCCCATTCACTTACCTAGGCTGCCCTATATACTACTCCATAAGAAAAATCATATACTATCAGGACATAGTTAATAAGGTATGAGAAAGACTGCAAACCTGGAAAGGCAAATTACTCTGAATTGGAGGTAGAGCTATACTGATTAAACATGTATTGCAAAGCATGCCAGTACATTTACTATCAGCTGTAAACCCTCCAAAGCAAGTAATCAACAACCTTCACAAACTCTTTGCACAATTCTTTTGGAGTAGCACAGTGGGAGGTAGCAGCAGGCACTGGTCTTCATGGAATAATTTATGCATTCCTTGTGAGGAAGGAGGAGCAGGATTTCGATCCTTACACGACATGTCCAAAGCCCTTTTCTGCAAATTGTGGTGGAATTTCAGAACTAAGCCCAGCCTCTGGAGTGCATACATGTGTCAGAAATACTGCAAAAAACTTAACCCAGTAATTGTTCCATGGAAAAGAGGATCGCAAACGCGGAAGAAAATGCTAGAATGCAGAGAGATCATAGAACATCAAATCAGCTGGCAAATCAAAATGGGATCCTCACTCTTCTGGTATGACAATTGGACTAGACTGGGAGCACTCTACTTCATAGTGCCAGCAAACTTCCCAATCGATGAATCAATTCATAATGTGAATAATGTCCTACAAAATGACAACTGGAATATGTAACAGCTGTCAGAATCTTTGCCAGAAGAAATGGTAGAACATATAGCAATTTGCATAAATCCTTCAAACATGGGAGACACTCTAGACATCCCATACTGGATGCTGCAAAATCAAGGACAATTCACAGTCAAAACTGCTTGGGAATACCTCAGAAGAAGAGAAGAACCAAGAAGAGCATATAAGATGATCTAGGTTAAAGGGCTTCCTTTCAAGATTGCTTTCTTCATGTGGAGAGTATGGAGGGCAAAATTACCACTAGATGACCTCATGAAAAGATGGGGCTACCAACTGCCTTCAAGATGCTGGTGCTGCACTGAACCAAAGGAAGAAACCATGGTACATCTCTTTTTCACTTCCATCACTGCTACCAATGTATGGAAATACTTTTTTCAAAGAGCAGGAATGGCACTCGATGGACTAACCTTTCATCAAGCAATAACAAAATATTGGACAACACAAACAGTCCACAAACTCAAACCAGTGCTGCAGGCACTTCCTTCATGCATAGTATGGGAACTCTAGAAAAGAAGAAATAGCTGCAAGCATGGAGAACCAGTCTCAGATGGCAGAGTTATATACCAAATCTCCACAGCACTACAAGCCCTAGTCAAAACCTGAAAGCCAGGAATCAATGCCCCACACAATTGGCATGACCTCCTACACATGCTGGAAAACTACACCCCAAGACTAAATTTCAGTAAAGTCTTATGGGAATTCCCCATGCAAGGATGGGTAAAGGTCAACACTGATGGAGCATTAAAAGGAAATCCTGGAAGAAGTTCAGTAGGATACTGTGTGAGAAATAAAATAGGGGAGCTACTATATGCACTTGGCACAGAAATCACAGAGGGAACAAACATAGAGGCAGAAGCAACAGCCATTACTGAAGCTCTGAGCTACTGCAAAACACAAGATCTTTCTCACATATGGCTACAAACAGATTCCATGTTACTAAACAACATCATAAATGGCATTTGGAAACCACCCTGGCGTGCATAACTGACCAAGTAGAAGAGATCTTCCATTTAAAAGAATCCCTCACATTAATAGTAACTCACACATATAGGGAGGGAAACAAGCTGGCTGATCATCTAGCAAACTATGCACTGGAATTTGGAAGAATTGAGTGCCACCACTTCTGCCAACTTGACTCACAAGGTAGAAGGATCCTGAATGCAGATAAATCACAATGCCCATACATAAGAGTGAAGGTAGCAAAATAACAGGGTGCACACAGTGTCAATACATATCAGGGCAAGACCTCAGCTATGAGCACAAGGATGAACAAGGAGGAACAAAAATCTGGTATCACAGTAGAAAAATGAGTTCATTTGCAGTACTTCCTAACAGCCTTCCTGTTGACTGTAGCAAAGAGGAAGAGCAGATTGAAACTGATAAATCCCAGCAGCTCAAGCAGTATACCACAACAACCAATAAACAATCTCAGCAACAGCATCAACAGCTCATCACAGTTCGGAGAGGGAGAAAATATCGGTATCACAGTAAGCACATAACTCACCTTACAGGCTTTCTAACAGTTTTCTTGTTGTGTGCAAGAAGGAAGAGAAGCAGGAAGGAGCATATCAATATCAGCTGCTCCAACAACACACAATAATAAACAATGAACAAGCCCAAAAATACCAACACCAACAGCCCACCAGAACAACAACAATAATCCATAGCACATTGTCAGCATTAATACTACTGGACAAACCTGTATTTTCTCTCACTGATCAAGCCAAGGATTTGAAACAAGCAGCACAGATCAAACAGCAAAGTGCTTCACCATTGCTGGGACTTAGCAAGAAAGGGGAGGAGAAACAAACACAACACCTGCTAATATCACTATTTCTGGGGAATCTGGGAGCAGAAAGAATACCACAGCAGGGGCAGCAGTGTCAGCAGGGAGAAATAAAGCAACTTGCATTGAAGAAAGTAGGGGAAAGGAAAAAAGTTTGCTGGAACAAAAATGCAGACAAATGTCCTGCTCAAAATCAGGAAAACAACAATGCCACCCAACCAGATGCTTTGCAGAGACCCAGCTATAAGGAGGAGGTGCAACACAAGGAAATCACCAGACAACTCATGCCACAGCAAAGCCAGCAACATCAAGATATTAGCTCACTTTCAACAAGACTTCTGAGGACATCAGTAATGGGGAGATGCAAACTGCTACTAGGAATAAAGGGATCAAGCAGTTGCAAGCAGGAGCAGACAGCCACCTCCCAAAAAGACAACTACACACTAATAATCATTTTGTCTTGCAGGATACATCAACTGGCAGCTGACTTAACAGGAAGAAGACAGAAACAGAACAAAGCATTCAGCATTACTTGGACAGCAATGATGCATGACACACAAAGAGACATTAACTGGATGCATACCAATACGAAACAAGAGGTGACCAGCATACACCTGACCACACAGAGGCAAACAAGACCAGCAAAGGATACAACAAAAGACTTTTATATCAGAAAAGAGAAGAACAGTAGGGTTGTCAAAACAGACCAATACAGATGCCCAAAATAGAACTCCAGCAGTCTTAATCAATCCTCTCAAAAACAGCACTCAAACACACACAAATGCCAACAGCAGCATCCACATACTGAATACAACAGTATCTAAAATAATGCAAATGACTGGATAAGAACCAGACTATTGACACAAATGCAAGGTGTGGTATTAGTACTTCCAGTACTCAACCTCTTGCATTTCTGTCAATCATCATGGAACTTACCAGCCAGCACATACTACAGGGAGCACAACTGCACACAAACACATCGTATTAGTAAGGGAAGCAAGCTACAGGCAGAATCTCATAAAGGCCAATCATCAAAAGCAGCACACAATAGACAACAACACCTCATTTCATCAAAATACAAGGCAAGATAGCAGCAGCAGTTTCAGCAAACAGCATCACAAGCAGACACCAAGAAAAAGGAGGAATAACAGCAGCACACAAGAAGCAACAAGCAAAACAAGCAAACAAAATCAGCTTTATCAACATACTCAACCAACAAAACAAACCAGAGCATCAACAGCAATCAGCAAGATCACAACATCAAAAGAAACACACATCAATCAACTCAATCCACAACACAGATCAAAATAAACAGCAACAATACCAGCCTTAATGAGGACCAGCCAACAAGACAGAATCCACCATATGCACTCACAGAACAGGAAGCAACAGGGAAAGAAGACAAAGTAAACACAAGAATGGAAAGACGTACCAAAAACAGGCAATGCAATACACCATCAGCACCAGCAGAACTTACACACAGAAACAGTTTCATCAGAGATCACATACCAGTAGCAGATTAAACACAAGAAATCACAAACAAGCACAACCAACAGCTTCACCAACACAACAATGCAGATTCATGGAACACAAGGATATATATTTTCGACTAGGCAAAAACGAAGATAACTCGCACTCTTTTGATATCTTTTTGCAAATTCCCGACAGCATTGACATCTGTCAAAGGCACATAGGGGTGATCAAATCTCACATCCTTTTAGCCAGAACAGGAACATATGTACTTTTTTGTATAGCTGACTTAAGAAAATTTGTGCATACGGCTGCCTACCATAAAATGAGCAATCGTCGCAATACCATAGGTCTAACCTCTTACCACTATTTAGGTACATATTGTCAACACTTTGGGATGACCATAAGTACATGTACTTTATTTTGGGAGGTAAGGTCCATGTCCCCCTCCGTTTTATTTTCTATTTCCAAGTAATAAAATCTCTATTTAACCAAAAAAAAATACCATCTTGCTCTTGCTCTCTACATTATGTTCTTCAAGTAACCTCTCTTTATACACTTCAATTTGCTCGCTTCCCATCTCTTTATCTTCAATGGCAAAAACATCTAAGTCTTTTACTCAGAAGAAATAACCTTCTTCTTCTTCTTCTCAACCCGCTGAATAGGCCGAGCCTGTCATTGCTGAGGAAACTTTGGCAGAGCCTCTTCTAAACGCCTTTGTACCGGTCGGATGCTCAATCGACTCCGATTTTAAGTTAGAGAAGGCTTCATCAGTACCGGGCCTCAAGGTACATTAGCTCAATCACGAGCAAAACCCTTGATAGGGTGAAAATGGAATGTAATTGGGTTGGCAAAGATGTGGTAGTCCCCTCTCCGAACGAGGCGATTACCACCCACGTGGAGGGCTATTTGAGTGTTTACACTTACCCCTTCACGTTGGGACCTTTGGACCCCGTTATTGTCGCCTTTTGCAAAAGATACAACGTTACATTGGGTCAGATCCACTCTTTCGTTTGCCGAATAATCCATCTTTTCTGTTTTTTTGTGAGTAAGGTCGACGGGCATCCTTTTACCATCGATCATTTACTTCGACTATACAGGCCCCGAGTCTTCCGAGGGGGACTAATAAAACTTGCTCGCCTGGCTAGCAAAGCCCCATTTTCGAGCATCGATGAGGATAAGGATCGGGGCTGGATGAGCCGATTTGTTCAAATAAGGACGTCGAACTTAATCCCCGTAGAAGATATGTCGTTCCCTGAAAAGTGGAACATGAACCGTAAGAATCATTTTCCTATCCAAATTAATCTGTTGTTTTTCCTTTGACATCTCACTAATATATTTTGTAAGATGTAGCTGTTTCTCAAATACCGGCCACGATTCAGCACTTGGAAGAGTGGGTCCGGAAAGTGGTAGCTCAAAGGACCTTCTCAGAGCGCGCCTGGCGGGAGATATTGAAAGGCCTTTGGGAGGCCAAAAATCATGGTGAGCTTGATAATGCTCATATTTCTTGTTTTATGTGATCGGCGCTGCTGCTATCTCACTTCCTCCTTTCTTTGTAGGTCTATCGAAGGACACCGAATTGAGGCCAACGTCCCCCGGTAGAGAGGTTCCCTGCCCTCCCCCTGTCTCGGAGAAGGAGGGAGAGAAGAAGAGAAAAGAAGTCCCCGGTCCCTCAAAGCCCGAGAAAAAGAGGATTAAGAAGAAGAGCATAGCTCGTAAGCTTAGAATCGCTGACTTGGCTATTCGATTGAGCAACGACTCCGATGAAGATAGGGACCTCGGTATTTCAAATAGTGAACCATCTCAGACAATCCCTGAGCCGAGGATTGATGAAGCTTGCATCCCTCGAGTAGAGGACCTCGAGGCAGGGGTGAGGACCGGGGTTTGCACCGATGCAAGGGAGGCAGTACAAGGAACCTCGGATCTCCCAGAAGCAATTGATTCTCCCTCTTTCTTGGAGGCAACCCTCGATGAAGCCCGGGCTGCAAGGATGCATACGCCGAGCAAAGGCCATGTACCGGTAGGACCCTTTGAAGACTTTTTCGATGGTGTGCCATCGGCCGATACCTTCGGGCTTGAAGTGTCGAGGAAGAGTCCTTCCGCCGAGACAAGAGGGGTATCTATCGGTCCCAAGTTAGTCGATAGATTTTCCGCTCCAAGTTCCAATCCCGATCGGAAGAGGATAATAAAGTTTGCCATTCCCGAAGATGCTAGGGCTCTGGCCGCGCCTGTGGGCATGGCTAGCTACCTCCGGTGTTTGGTGACCGAGGAAGATTAGGCTGCAATGGATGCAGTGGATGAGGCCTGTTTATTCAACGAGGCTCAACAGGCGGCAAATAAGGTAAAATTTCTTATAGGCTCTATCTGGCATTTGTTATCTTACTCTTCGACTTGTACTGACCATTTTATTTTCTCTCAAACTTGCAGTCTTCGGTACTTCATCATGAGGCGTTCCTTCGGCTAAGGGAAGAAAAGGCACGTCGCCAGCGACTCGAGAGGGAGATGTCGACTCTTCGGGCTGAGCTGGACTTCATGCGCAAAGAGAATGACAAAACACTTAACCAGCTGGGGCAGCAAATTGACCGAGTAAATCAACTTCGATCCGCATCGAGTGAGGCCAAGGAAGAAACTAGTGAATGGACAGCCAAGGCCGATCTACTAACTTCAGAAAAGGAGACCCTCTGGGCTCGCGTAGTCCCCTTGGAAGAACAAGTTTCGGAGGCACAAGAGAAAATCGGGACTCTGACTAAGAGCATCGACTCCAGTCCCAAGTCGAGACGCTCACTTTGGATTGTAATGTTCTAGTTAACGAGCTGTAATCAGAAAAAACCAAGATTGCCACGTCTAAAGCTGATGTCGATGATCTGATAGCTTAATACAGAGCTGATGCTGAGGCCGCCCAAGAGCAATCAAAGATTCTGGTCGAGTACGCCAAATACCAAACCCGCCTTTCCGTTCTCGAGGAGTTACAAGCTCGAGGCTTCGATCTATCTACCAAGGTCGATGATGCAGAAAAGATCAAAGCCGATGCTAGAAAGCGGGCCTTCCCTGAAGAAGAAGAAGATTCCGAGAATTCTGACTGATGTCGTCTGTTGTATTATATGCCTTTCTAGAATTCTCATTTTTGTAACACACTTTATTTTGTATAAAAGTATTTCCCTTTTTGTTTGATTGTGTTCGGAAATTTCCAGTTCACAAACTTTCCTGCCCCCTAGGCTTAGTTAAGACATAGCTTACTTCTCAATAGATTTCCTCCTTTCATGGCCGATCGAGCAAGGCCTAAGCCTCGAAAGGGGGTCGAGATTTTCCTTCATAGGTCTTATTCCTTTTCGAATTTTGTTAATTCGACATGGCCTTGGCCCGTTAAAATAAAATTGGATTTGTCTTAACAAATCTCAACTCGATTTGGCCTTAGCCTTTTACGAATTCGGATTTGCCTTAATAGTCTTATTTCTTTCCGAATTTCATTAGCTCGATGCGGCCTTGGCCTATTAGGAAATTGGGACTATGCCTTAGCAGATCTTGTTCTTTCGAATTTTACTGACTTGATTCGGCCTTAGCCCTTTTAAAGAATCGAGGCTTTGCCTTGGCAGGTTTCAGTCATCCTCGAATTTAACTCGATTCGGCCTTAGCCCTGTATAAATTGGGATTTGCCTAAGTAGGTCTTATTTCCCTTCGAGTTTTGTTAACTCGATACGGCCTTGGCCTTTCAAGAAATTGGGGTTTGCCTTAATAGGTTTATTCCCCTCTGATTAACGCGCAGAGATCTAAACAATGTTAGTTTTCGATAATGTAATAAAAATCGAAGAGGCCCTTGGGCTCAGAGACAAAATATCAGTGCCAAAGAACTTTTATTAGCATTCATGTGCTTGTAAAATTTTGCTTAAGGGGCAGATCAGTCTACTTGGGCACGGTACTTTCGACCATTTGACCCTTACATTGATTCCTAATGATCTATGAGAAGTCCCCCCGAATTGAAGTAGCTAAGCAAAGATTCGAAGTAGACAAGCAATCTCCAGATATTCAAGGTCGATCGAAGCTGTGCACCAAATATTATTTTCTTCGATGAGCGACCGATCTAAGTTAGCACGATTCCTAGTTGCCTCATTAAAAACCTTGCCATATAACCCAATTTGGGACAAAACCGGTCGAAGGAAAAAAGATTGCAACGCGTGCTTTCAGTCCTAGTGTCCTGTGCTTCCTAGCTCGAGGTTACTTTATTCACTACCTGCAGACGTTAGTAACATAATACAAACAAATGAAAAACGAAGTTTATTACCTTAACAATAGTATCGTTTCAGGTGGCACACTTCCAATTGTTTGGCAGTTGTTTGCCATCCATGATTCCAAGCTTGTAAGATCCCTTTCCGGTAACCTTCAAGATAACGTAGGGCCCTTCCCAGTTTGGTCCTAGCTTTCCTTCGTTCGAATCTCGAGTGTTGGGTGTGATTCTTCTTACTACCAAGTCCCCAACTTTGAAGTATCGGAGATGGGCTCTCCGGTAGTAATATCTTTCAATCTTTTGTTTTTGTGCTGCCATTCGAACAAGGGCTGCTTCCTTTCTCTCATCCAATAATTCTAGATTGATGTTCATAGCTTCTCGGTTCGATTCTTCGGTTGTGTATCGAAACCTAATGCTTGGTTCGCCTACTTCGACTGGTATTAATGATTCAGCACCGTATACTAGGGAGAATGGAGTGGCGCCGGCGTTGGTTTTCTCGGTTGTGCGATATGCCCATAGAATTTCGGGCAGTATTTCCCTCCATTTTCCCTTTGCGTCGGCTAACCTTTTCTTCAAGTTTTGAATTATGATTTTGTTGGTCGACTCAGCCTGTCCATTGTTGCTGGGGTGATATGGCATTGATAATATTCTCTTGATCTTGTTGTCTTCAAAGAACTTCGTCACTTTGCTGCCAATGAATTGCTTGCCATTATCGCATACGATTTCCGATGGCATCCCAAATCGGCAGATGATATGGTCCCAGATGAAGTCGATCACTTCCTTTTCCCTGACCTTTTCGTATGCCTGTGCTTCAACCCACTTGGAAAAGTAGTCAGTCATAAAAAGAATAAATTGAGCTTTACCTGGTGCACAAGGGAGAGGGCCGACGATGTCCGTCCCCCACTTCATGAATGGCCATGGCAATAGGACCGAATGCAATGTCTCTCCGAGCTGGTGAATCATTGGTGCGTGCCTTTGGCACTTGCTGCACTTACGTATGAACTCCTTCGTATCTTTCTCCATATCGATCCAATAGTAACCGGCTCGAATTATTTTTCGAACCAAGGATTCGGAGCCGGAGTGATTCCCGCATGTGCCTTCATGTATCTCCCTTAAGATATACTCGGTGTTGCCGGGCCCAAGACATATTGTGAGGGGGCCTCCGAATATTCTTCTGAATAGGGTTCCATCACCGGATAAGCAGAATCGGGCTGCCTTTGTGCGTTAAGCTCTCGATTCTTTGGGATCCGAAGGAGTTTACCTGAACTGAGATACTCTATGTACTTGTTCCTCCAATCCCAGGTCAAGCTTGTCGAGTTAATTTCGGCATGGCCTTCTTCCACCACCGACCTCACAAGTTGTATGACCTTTTCGAACTCGATCTCCTCATCTTCGACCGATGATCCCAAGTTGGCGAGGGCATCGGCCTCACTATTGTGTTCTCGCGGTATGTGCTATAGGGTCCATTCTTTAAACCTATGTAGTGTGACCCGAAGCTTGTCCACATACCTCTGCATTTGCCCTTCTCTAACTTCAAAAGTCCTGTTTACTTGATTGAATACGAGGAGGGAATCACATTTCTCCTCGATTATCTCTGGCCCCGGGCTTTTGGCCAGCTCTAAACCTGCAATCATAGCTTCATACTCTGCTTCGTTGTTAGTTAATTTTACAGTCTTAATAGACTGTCGAATTGTATTCCCAGTTTGGGACCTTAGTACGATACCAAGCCCCGATCCTTTCGAATTAGAGGCACCGTCTGTGAACAGAGTCCACACTCCCGAAGGAGTCCCCGATTCGGTCATCAGTTCTCTCTCGACCTCGGGTATTAGTGACGGCACAAATTCAGCGATGAAATCTGCCAGCACTTGAGATTTAATCGAGGTTCGAGGCCGATATTCAACATCGTACCAGCTTATTTCGATGGTCCACTTGGCCAGTCGGCCTGATAGCTCAGGTTTGTGCATAACATTCCTCAGGGGATAAGTTGTTACTACACATATGGGATGGAATTGGAAGTAGGATTTTAGCTTCCTAGAGGCACTCAATAAAGCGAGTGCTTACTTTTCCAAATGTGGGTATCTAGTTTTGGCCTGACCTAGGGTTCTACTAACGTAATAAATGGGAAACTGCGTACCTTGTTCTTCTCGGACCAGGACCCCGCTTACCGCTACTTCCGAAACGGCAAGGTAGAGGTATAATTGCTCACTTGTTTTTGGCGTGTGCAACAAAGGTGGACTAGAAAGATACCTCTTAAGCTCTTCTAACGCGCGTTGACATTCCGGACCCCATGAGAAGTCGTTCTTCTTTTTCAGCAAGTTGAAGTATTGGTGACTCCTGTCGGATGATCTCGAGATGAATCGGCCCAAGGCTACTATCCGACCTGCCAGCTTTTGCACAGCTTTCACACTGTCTACGATTGTTATATCTTCGATGGCTTTGATTTTTTCGGGGTTAATTTCTATTCCCCGGTTCGAGACCATGAAACCAAGGAATTTTCTCGAGCCCACTCCAAATGCACACTTCTCCGGGTTCAACTTCATGTTGTACCGTTTCAACACATCGACCGTTTCCTGCAAATGGCTCAAATGGGCCTCTGCTCGCAGGGACTTAACTAACATGTCATCAATGTAAACTTCCATTGTTTTTCCTATTTGTTCCTCGAACATCTTATTTACTAGGCGTTGATAAGTAGCCCCTGCATTTTTTAACCCGAATGGCATCACGTTGTAACAATAAGTACCATATTTAGTGATGAAGGATGTCTTTTCTTGATCATCCTTGTCCATTCGTATTTGGTTATAACCAGAGTAAGCATCGAGAAAACTAGGGGTCTCGTGGCCAGCTGTAGCATCGATCATGCGATCAATGTTGGGCAAGGGAAAAGAATCTTTAGGGCACACCTTGTTCAGATCTTTATAATCTAGCACATTCTTAGCTTATTTTCCTTTTTAGGAACTACAACTACATTTGCTAGCCATTCCAGGTATTTAACTTCCCGGATGGACCCTATACTTAAAAGCTTAGTTACCTTATCCTTGATGAATGCTTGTTTGACTTCGGATTGAGGCCTCCTCTTTTGCTTGACAGGTCGGAATTTCGGAGCAATGCTCAATTTGTGAGTTGTGATTTCCGGTGGTATCCCTGTTATGTCAATATGGGACCAAGCAAAAGAATCTTCATTAGCTAAAAGAAATTTAATAAGTTTGGCTCTGAGCATAGAGCTTAGGCCCGAGCCTAGATATACCTTTCGATCCGGCGAGTTGTCTCGGAGTGAAATTTGCTCGAGTTCCTCGACCATTGACTTGGTTGCATCGGACTCGTCGGGATCGATGAACGACCGAGGAACCCCATAGTCTTCATCTTCGAGATGATCCTGTTCACCTTCGTTTATTGAAGGTGGTGCCTGTGATTGCTATTTGGTTTTTTGGGAAAGAGCGGTCGGTTTTGGTTCTGCTTCTTCTACTGCGAACATCTCTCTTGCAGCATGCTGTTCTCCGTAGATAGTTACGATCCCATCAGCCGACGGGAATTTCAACATTTGATGCATTTTTGAGGGTACTGCCCTAATACCATGAATCCATGGCCTCCCGAGCAAGGCATTGTACCTCATATCCCCTTCGATTACGCAGAATTTTGTTTCTCGAACAGTACCGGAGGTGTTCACCGGCAACGTTATCTCCCCTTTGGTTGTCTCGCAAGCCATGTCAAAACCATTGAGAATTCGAACTTCAGGAATAATCCAGTTTGTCAACCCGAGCTGTTCAATAACCCATGATCGGATTATATTGGCTGAACTACCAGGATCAACAAGTACACGCTTCACCCTAGTTTTATGTACAAGCATCGATATTACCAAGGCATCATTATGAGGTTGCATGACTCCTTCTGCATCCTCTTCACCGAAATACAAAGCTCCTTCCATCGCATAATATCGGGTGTGCTTTTCTAGAGGGATAGATATTTTGGTGCGTTTTAAAGCTGGACCTTGGGGTGTATCTATGCCACCGATTATCATATTGATCGTGTGCTGAGGCTCCTCCTAGTTTACTAGTCTATTCCTGCTCCCGTAACGGTTTTTGGCTCGGTCGCTCAAAAACTCTCGAAGGTGCCCATTTTCGAGCAACCGCGCCACCTCTTCCCTTAATTGTCGACAGTCTTCTGTCTTATGCCCGTGCGTGCCATAGTACTTACATATCAAGCTGGGATCTCTCTTAGCTGGATCCGATTGCAGCGGTCGAGGCCACTTGGTATCCTTAATGCGACTGATGGCCGATACGAGAGTCACCGAGTCAACGTTGAAGTTATATTCGGACAGTCGTGGTGCTTCTCGGTGACCATCACTCTCTCGAAGTTATTTCTTGCCAATGGTCCTCGGTTCCTTCAATTAAGATCATTCCTCCTTTCCTATCTCGGGGAACCCTGCCTTATTGGAATGGCTTTTTGGTCTCCAGGATATGATCGATGCATGTCCCTGTTCGATCTTGGCTCTTGGTAAATATCTCTTTGAACCCTATCGTAAGTTCTGATGGGGTAAGTGGATCCCGAGGGGACCCCAAGTTGGTCATCCTCGACCCTAATCTTTGATTGGTATCTGTTATGTATATCTGCCCAAGTAGCAGCCGGATATTCAATCAAGCTTTGCTTGAGCTGTTGTGAAGCCGTCGAACTCCGAGCGTTGAGCCCTTGGGTGAAGACCTGTACGGCCCAATCATCAGTGACCGGTGGCAGGTCCATCCGTTCCATCTGAAAGCGAGATACAACTTTCCTCATCATCTCGTTGTCTCTTTGCCTAACTTTAAATAAGTCTGATTTTCGTGTCTCGACTTTGATGGCACCCGCATGAGCTTTTAAGAAGGTGTCCGCAAGCATGGCAAAAGAGTCGATGGAATTCGGGGGCAAGTTGTGGTACCAAGTCATTGCTCCCTTTGATAATGTCTCTTCGAATTTTTTTAAAAGAACGGACTCAATCTCATCATCTTCGAGATCATTTCCCTTTATGGCGCATGTGTATGCCGTTACATGCTCATTTGGGTCAGATGTCCCGTTGTACTTGGGGATTTCCGGCATGCGAAACTTCTTTGGTATGGGTTTTGGGGCAGCGCTTGACGGGAAAGGTTTTTGCACGAATTTCTTAAAATTTAAGCCTTTCAACACCGAGAGTGCTCCTGGAAGAATCTGATCCACCCTCGAGTTATATGTTTCTACCTTTTTGTCATTGGCTTCGATCTTCGATCTTCAAGCATCTTCATAATCCCGGGATTTGCCCCCGATCCATTTTTGTTTGGTTTCGTTGTGACTGGTTCGTTCCTGGGGATGACTTCTCGAGAAGAACCGGCTTCAACCCTATTCGAAACTTGACTCTGACTTTGCATGTCAAATATCATTTTGAGACTGATCCCGTCTCCCTCGTCATTTTGAGCTGTTGAGCGGTGTTCTCTTCGAACGCTGTTCGACGGGCCAGAAGTCTGATTCACATCGATCGCCATTTGAGAATTGACGTCGACTGGAATTTCATTACCGGGCATCACATTATTGTTCTCGCCCTGGTGGTCAAACTCGCCATTGATGAACTAAGGCACAGATTGTGAGTGCGACATGATTGCGTTATAACCTGAAACCAAAAAATTCTGCAAAGAACAAGCATAAAATAGTGTGTGTGATAGAGGATTGTATCAAACGTTCACTATTATCCTTAGCCCCACGGTGGGCACCAAACTGTTTACCCTTATTTAAGAGTAAAAATTAAATTTGTATGCGGTTTTAAGGATACGTGACTTGGCCTGATACAATTAAAGAACGAACGATAAATAAAGATTAAATTCAATAAGTAATAGAGTAAGCAAACCACCAATATTGAGTAACTCAGCTGTGGTGGAATCTTCTAAGATGAACGAGAATGAAATTAGTATTGACGAAGAGAATAGTTAAAATATGCCAAAATTTGTATATTGATCGTATCTTCTGTTCCCTTTTTACAGTAGGGCTGCCTATTTATATAGGAAGGAAAAAGAATCTATACAAGGTAAAAGAATTATTTACAGGGTAAAAAATTCCTAAAATTATTAGGTTCAACGTCTTTGCTGATTTGGGCTGTGATTCCCGCCGAGATGTTTACATGTCACGAGATTTCCGGCCCTTCCGTTATGTAACTCTGATATTTTTACCATAAGATGTTTTAACCAGACCGGTCTCGATAATCGCATCTCGAACGCCTTGACTTCGAGCTTCGTTCTGATGACGTCCGACCTCGAACTTCCCTTCTCGATGTGCCGGTCTCGACTTACAGGAGGGCGACCTCAATCGACGCCGATCTTCAAAACTCTAAACCGGTGCTCCTTATGCAAGCGATCTTATTCGAACCCATACATAGACAAACCTAAATTGTTCGGAATTGAGACATAATTATTGGTGGGGTGATAGACAGAGTCCTAAGCGACTGGTCTTTAAATATTATCTCTATTTTTTAATTTATTTAAAAAATAACTTTAGGACCCGCACAACTCTTCTGGAATTTCTCTGCCGGATCGGTAGAGTTTATGCTATATTTACTCTACTTATATAGTTAATTGCTTACAAATTCTACCCGATTGATATAATTTTATGCTAGTTCAATTGTTCACTAAACTTACCATATTAGCATAACTTTGTATTATCTGCATTCGACCTATCTGTTAAATTGTTCATCAAAATCTATCCAGTTGGCATGATAATGTAATTGTTCAATTGTTCATCAAACTCTACTAGATTAGCGTAAATCTGTATTATCTGCATCTAACCTATTTGTTAAATTATTCATCGAAGTCTACTCAACTAACACAAATTTTTTCTGTTGTTTAACAAAATATTCTTTGAATTTAACTTTGATTGAACGACCCCAGATCTGCTCTAAATAATCTCAAAGTTGAAACAAAACCTTCAAATACAATCACAAATGATTCTCAATCGCTAATTTAGTCAAATAATACCAAATCAAAAAGACCTACTTTGCCTTCTTCAACATTTTATAAGGATCAACAATGGAGTTTTGAGATTTTTAAGCAAATCACTAATGTATTGTTTAAACTAAAAATTTAAGTATAAATAATCAACACTTAAAGAATTTTAACACTAATTAACCATTAACTTCGAATTTTTCGACCCCAAACAAGAAATTTTTATACTTTCAAAATTGAAAGAAGTATGGTGTTTTTAGTGAAAAAGAAGAAGAAATGGAGAAGGAGATAGGAGTAAATAAGTTATTTAGCACACAAGGAAAAGAGGCGGAATTCATTTATTAAATTATGGGGACATTCAAGCTAAGACTAGCCTCAAGCCACCCAACTTCTTTGTTGGTGGTGCATAATTTCACAAAGAAAAAATTAGGATATTGTAAATCCTATAATACTCATTGTTTGCCGAAGAGACAAAAACACCGCGGGTGAACAATGCATATAAAAATGTCTCAACTACATTACAAGCGTCCTCATCACGTTCGACAATTAACACGCACAATTAAGTAGAAGGGCGGTATAACAATTGATATCCTAAGAAAAGTTTATTGTTCATGTTTGCTTATGTTAATCTTCAAATCGGATAACATTTAAATTTGTAAGTGATTTTAAGGATATGTGATTTAATTTGATACGAAACAACAAATCAAATTGCAACTGAAATAAGTATGGAAAAGTGAATGCAAACCGCTTAAGTTGAACAGTCTTAGCCTTTGAAGGTTAGCCACCCTCGAGCCAAAAATTCTTTTGTTGATCACAAAACAACAAAAGAATAGTAAGAACTTGAAGAGAATAATAATATACTGCTTTGGGATGCGTGTTACAATATTTTTCACAAGTAGCCAGACCCCCTTTATATAGTAGGGGAGTCCTACTTTAGGTACAATTTTATAAAAGATAAAAATCTTCTGGTTTGCTGATTTGCCGGTTCTTTATTGATATGTACCGAGATTCCCGCCGAAATATTCGACCAGTTATGGATATTTCGGCCTTTCGTTACTTTAGTCTTCTGTTGGTTATACCGGCGATGCTTCCTCGAGCTTATTTAGGGTCAGGATCGATTCTGGGATCATGGGATCAATGTTCTTGAAGACGGACATTCTGACCTTGTGTTCCGGTTCAATGAGACTCGGGTTGATCTTCAACCCCTCACATTCCGAGCTCGATCTGTTATGCAATAGTTGAGTCCGATTTCGACCGTATACGGATAGTCCTCTCATTTTTCAGAGAATAAACAATGAGAAACGATATGAGCTTTTGATTCTCACCTCGGTACTTCACGTCAAACGACAAAATGAATGAAACGTCTCGTCAATCACGTTTTAATGGCATTAAATGCTCGTTAGTTGCTAGTCGGCCACTCCTGGATTTGAACCATCGTTTGGAAACTATAAATACCCTGTTCTTCATTCATTCAAGCTTTACATCCAAATCTTCTCTAATCTTGTTTCTTAGAAATTTCAACATTTCTCATCACTAAATTTTAGGCTATTCTGAAATCCTTTTCAAGAACTTCAGCTCTATTTTTATCCCAACCATCAAGCTTAATCTTTAAACTCCCTTTCATTTCTTCTCTATCAAAGAAATGGCGAATACGTCAAAATCCGTTCCCCAAAAAAGAAACTCCCTCTACCTCACCACCGGCTGTAGAGGAAAACGTTTTGTCTACTACTATGGAGGAACTGGCATCGGAACCTCCTCTAAAAATGTTCATCCTCGGGGGGTGTTTTACTGGTGCTGATTTTAAGAACGAAAAGCCCTCTTCGGTACCAGGTTGGTGTGAGCCGGTCTCGAGATATATTTGCTCGATCACCGAGGATGTCCTTTCCGAGGCCAAGAAAGATTGCAACTAGGCTAATAAGCATGTAGTGGTCTCCAGGCCTGATGAAGGCATTACTGTTACACCTCGTGTGTTCGTGCGTTGTCGTATCGTAAGGTTGCTAACATGGTAAGAAGGTATTTTTTTTCTGAGGTATTTAAATAGGATGATAGTCATACGTTAACTTTTGAAGTCAAATGAGTTGTGACACGGAAGTTGAAAAAAAAGTTTATCGCAAGTTACGCTTGTAAATTTCACTGAAATTTGGGTCAAATGTGAAAGAGCTTTTCTCTCAATATACTTGGAGTTATGGTGTGATCCACCTATGATCTATGAGTCTAGTTTCCAGCGCATTTAACCGTTTGTCGATACGACATCCGAGTAGAGAGAAATTCGCATTTCCGTACAAGGGTGCAAACTGCCACAGAACAGTGGGCCCCACTTAAGTGATATAAATAGAGGCCTCCAACGTTTTTGGCCCTCATTTTCATCAAGACAAAATCCTAGATCAGTCCTTATACTCTCCCAAATTATTCTCCATCAATCACAATCAATTTCAAAGGCAAATCAAGTGATTACAGCATAAGGAATCACATGACAATCATAATATCGTAGACTTCTCGTTGTTTTGATTTTCGGAAGAAAACTTTATCTTGAAATAACTCAAGTTGTAGAGTATTATTCAAATTTTAAGGTATGATTTAACCTTCTCTTCATCTCTTTGAGCCTTACAAGTAATTAAACCTAGAAATTGGGTAGAAACCCCCATAGAATGAGCTTTTGCGATTCTTATGGACTTGGCTTTCTTGTTGGGCTGTTTTATGTAGTTTTAACATGTTTCTTGGAGTTATGGTGGTATGGATAGGATTGCACTGATGAAGGGGAGTAGGAAAGTAAAAATTTTGTGGTGCTTTGCGGGAAAATTGAGCTACAAAAGAGCCTACGAACTTATGCCCGCGAGTTGCTTGCTTAAATGTCTAAGTGAAGACTCTCATGAGCTATGAGTTTGATTTGATCTCGAATTGTTCATTTTGTGTAGGTAGCCATTCATAAGGTATCCAAGGACCCGGAAGACGCGTATAGCTCTATCAACGAGGTATATAGGGTCCTTCTTTATATCTTTCGGCATGACTAGAACTCGAATGAATGTTTATTGGATTGTTTCATCAAATTTGAACTGCTCCACTCCAAATTGATAAATATGATTAAATCTACCCTTTGCACATGAATGACTCATATCGAAGAAGATTTAAGTATTCTCATCCTTCCTTGTTCATCACTCAAAGAGAATTAAAATTCTTTTGTTCGTTCTTTTTCCGACGTCCATATTGATCATGGTTATTGATATTTTGAACATGATGTCTACTTCAAATAAATCCGTACTACGTAACTTCCATGTTTCTTGTGCTGGTGTCTCATGGTTGGAAACCAAAGGACGTAGGGACAATAAAGATAGTCGAAGGATAAGGACAATAGGTCACTTCGACTCTTGTCATGATATCTATTCTGACGTCGGTCTTGCATTGCACTTATGTATATATATATATGTGTGTTTATTTTCATTACCGAGCGGCGCTATAGTCGGCCGGGTAGGCACTTATATGTGCACCTAGACATGTTTCTTCTTTACCGAGCCGTGTTGTAGGCGGCCGGGTAGGCACGTAGCTGTGCATTGCCACTGATCAGTTGGGCAGAGATGGTGTTGTGATGATGAGCTCACCCCACAGAGGGATTTATTATTATTGTTATATGATATGATATATATACCTCCACAGTGAGGAATGATTTTACGAGCACGCATTTACATTTATGTTGTGGATATGGTCGCCCTCCGTGGCTTTGAACAGAGTTTCAGGTTATTTGTAATCTCTTCTCATATTATTTACCTTATTTTTGCTTGTCCTTGCCTCCCTACATATTCAGTACATATTTCGTACTAACGCCTTTTGTGCGCTGTGTTCATGCCCACAGGTGCTGATAGACAGGCCGGCGTGCCTCCGCAGTAGGATACTGAGATCAGCGGTTGAGTGTCGCACTCCACTTCTTCGGAGTTGCTGGTTGTGAGTCTATAGGTACAGATGCATATGTATATGGATTGTTTTGGGGTATGTCGGGGCCCTATCCCGACTTGTTGATATTGTGTTGCTCTTTTAGAGGCTTGCAGACCAGTTGTCAGTGTATATATGTTTTGCATGGCCTTGTCAGCCCCCTATACAGTTGGCATGACTATATAATCTTGTTGGCCTTAGCTATATATATATATATATATATATATATATAGGTTGTTGTTGGGTTCTTCTGTGTGTAGGATTATACATTTGGTTCTTGTTAGTGTCATATTACAGCCTTGTCGGCCTATTATTCATATTACATGTCACAGATGTTATGGTTGGTTCGCTCGGGCCTTCGGGTGCCGAGTGCCGGCCACACTCCCCAAAGTTGGGGTGTGACAAACTTGGTATCAGAGCAGGTCTGTCCTAGGGAGTCTGCAAGCCGTATCTAGTAAAGTCTTGGTTATGGGTGTGTTGTGCACCACACTTATAAACAGGAGGCTACAGGATATTTAGGAAAATTTCCCTTTTTCTTGATCTAGATCGTGCAATAGAGCTGATCCGTAAGTGTTCACTTTTAACCTTTATTTTTTTTTATATTCTCAGCGATGCCTAACACTACTAGACGGCAGGCGGCTATGCAATTTATACAGAGATTAGATGATGAGGCGGGAGGAGGTATCAGTCAACCGCCGCCTGATAATTTGGATGAGCATGAGCCTCATAACGAGGCTGACTCTCAGGCTTCTGGAGCAGCACCTCCACCCCCTCTTGGGGGGCAGGGGAGAGCGGATGTACCTCTGGTTCCTCCTCCCATTGCACCTGATCAGGATTTGGATATGCGGAGCGCAGTGCAGTTATTGACTAGACTTATGGCCTCTCAAGCCTACCGTCAGGCTCCAGATACGGGTGACAGAGCAGTGAGTGCAAGGGCACGAGACTTCATGTACTTGTCACCTTCAGAATTTACAGGGACAAACCCGAATGCTGATCCACAGGAATTCTTAAATTGTATGCAGCGGACTCTAAGGCTTATGCAGGCTACTGATACTGAGTCTATAGAGCTTGCTTCTTATAGGTTGCGGGATGTTGCTATAGATTGGTACGAGACCTGGAAGCAGTCCCGAGGACCCCGTGCTCCACCGGCGACATGGAGAGAATTTTCTGAGGCATTTATGCAGCAGTATCTACCCATTGAAATTCGTCATGCCCGACGGGATCGGTTTCTGCATTTGGAGCAAGGTAATATGAGTGTTAGGGAGTATATCATGCAGTTCAATTCTATGGCCAGATATGCTCCTACTGTTGTAGCTGATATGGCCGATCGAGTGCACCAGTTCATAGGTGGTTTAGGGCCACATTTGATCAATGAGTGTACCACAGCTGCTCTGAATCCGAGAATGGATATTGCTCGCATACAGGCCTATGCACAGAACTTAGAGGATCGTAAGAGGCAGCAGCGGGTTGATCGAGAGCGGGATAGAGGTCAGCATAAGAGGGCTCGATCTGTGAGTGATTCAGGGAATTTCAGAGGTGGACCTAGGCCGCAGTTTTCTAGACGTTCATCTTATCCAGCAGCCAGTGCACCACCACAGTTTCAGGGTCAGCGACATGATTGGACCACTTATTCTGGTCAGGATCAGAGTCAGAGTTTGCGGATATCAGGCCCGCAGTTTAGAGGCGAGTCTAGCCAGACCAGGCCTCTGGTGTCCCCTTGTGATCGATGTGGTAGGGCTCATTTTGGGATGTGTCGTCAGGGTACTGATGTATGTTATGCGTGTGGACAGCCGGTCATATTATGAAATATTGTCCGAGGGGAAGCGGTGGTGGTATGGCTCAGCCAACGGCATTTGGAGCGAGTTCTTCTTCTTCAGTGCGCCCTTCTGGGCAAAGTATGCAGACATCGGCTGGCAGGGGTAGAGGCAGAGGAGGAGTGTCCAGTTCAGGCGGTCAGCAGAACTGTATATATGCATTGTCGGGCCGTCAGGACTTAGAGTCATCTCTGGATGTGGTTACAGGTATATTACCTGTCTTTTCCACTAATATGTATGCCTTGATAGATCCCGGTTCTACATTGTCGTATATTTCTCCGTTTGTTGCTAGCAAGTGTAATAAAGGGCCTGAATTATTACGTAAGTCATTTGAGGTATCTACGCCTGTGGGTGAGCCTGTGATAGTTAAACGGGTATATCGAGATTGTGATGTGATGGTTTATGACCGCCATACGTTAGTTGATTTGCATGAATTGGAGATGGTTGATTTTGATATT
>MCJB01046402.1:0-52581 GCA_002018475.1 Nicotiana obtusifolia
AAAAGAACCTGTCCCCGTGTTCCGAGCGCTTCATGTTCTTATATATATATATACACCTTGATATAGAATACACTATATATATATATATAGTGTATTATATAATACACTACACTATACACTTAGTATATATATACTATACTATACTATGCACTAAGTATTAGTGCATTAGCTAATATTATATCGAATATAGCTTTTTTATGTATATATATACATATACACATATATACATATATACATATATATTAATTGATATAAGACGAGACGTTTTAATTTATTATTAATATATATACATGCATATGAGTAGGTTATAAGTCGATGAATCACTTTACAAGTGTATCAATTCCTAAAATAACTCGTCCCTGTGTTCCGAGCGCTTCATGTTCTTATATATATATATATATACGCACGCACGCTTCGTTAACTGCATATATAGCATGTTAAAATATATTTTAGTCTATTCATCCTTTGTATTACAAAAGTGTTAACGGCTTACATTTATATTATTTAGATAGTAAATACGAAAGTGAGTTTAATTTTGACCAAATGTTGACCTGAAAAGCGACCAACTTTGGTCGCCAAATATATATCATTTAAAATTAGCGACCAAAGTTGGTCGCCAACTGTAAATCGGATTTGTTTATATTTTCGCCGATTAGCGATCAAAGTTGGTCTCCAACTGTTTACTCTTTATTAAGCGACTAACTTTGGTCGCTAATTTTAGTTTTTAATTATTTATATTTTATAATTTGATTAAATAATATTATAATAATTACAACTTTATAAGTGGGTCCTCTTAAGCGACCAACGTTGGTCGCTAATCTGGGTATTTGTCACGACCCAAAATCCCAACCTTGATCGTGATAGCGCCTCTCATGAAGACAAGGCTAGCCAATTCAACTAAACTTCATTTAAACAGTTAAACAATACAAAAATAATATAAGTACGGTTTAATAACAGCAATTTGCGACAAAATACAGTGAACCATCCCGACTACAGCCCGAACCGGGGTGTCACAAAGTCATGAGCCACTAATGAAATCCTAATAATAAAATAACTATTACAATATCTTTGGCATGATTGTTTGAAAATAGTGGAAACCACAAGGTAGAAGAGATACGGGCTGCGGACGCTAGTAGCTACCTCGTAGTCTCTGAATCACGCTCTGACAATAGTAGTCAATACCTCGAAGCGGAACCGACAACGCCTGAATCTGCACACGTGGTGCAGGGAGTAATGTGAGTACTTCCAACTCGGTGAGTAATACATATAAATAATGACTGAAAGTAAGAAACACATAAGACTTAGAGAAATCCACGATGGAACAGTAATAACATGTAACATTTCAAATGGATAACATGAAGTAAACGGAAACAACACCAACACAACAAAAAATGCAATGCAATGCAAGTCATGACTATCGTGGCGGCGTGCCACCCGTTCCCTGGGTACCCGGCGCTTACTGTGGGAGGTTCAGTAGCGCAATATCTCGTGACAGCGTGTCACTCGATCCATGCACATTACGTCTCGTGGCGGCGTGCCACCCGATCCATTAAAATCAAATCCCGTGGCGGCGTGCCGCATGATCCATAAAAAAAAATCATTTGAAAACATCATTAAATTTTCAAAACTGAGTTCAAATAATTATTCAAATCAGTGACAAATACCCCTGAACGGTTTACATAACCGGCATGAAGCCCAAATATGATTTCAGTAAACAGTGACAAATATCCCTGAAGGGTTCACATAACCGGCAAGAAGCCGAAAATATGGCAAGCAGCCCAAATCATGATGATATCAAACAGGTTTCAATCAAATATGTAGTAAAATCATAAATCGGGATGGACAAAGCCCCAATCCCCAATAGTAAACGACCCCATGCTCATCATCGAGCATGTGCCTCAACTCAATATAGCATTACGATGTGCAATCCGGGGTTTCAAACCCTCAGAACATCATTTACAAACATTACTCACCTCAAACCGGCTAAATCCTTAGCCCACGACGCCTTTGCCCTTCAAAATGGCCTTCACGTGCGTCAAATCTATCCAAATTCAGAACAAATACGTCACAATATGTTGAGGGAACAAAACTCAAGCAAAAACAATCAAAATACCAAGAAATCCCGAAATTAGCAAAACCCGAGCCCCGGGCCAACTTCTCGAAGTTCAAAAATTTTCACATCAACGGATTCCTTATCTCCCCACGATTTCGTACATATAAAAAGTTCTCAAATCCGTCCCCAAATGGTCCTCCAAATACCCAATTAAAATTTCAAAATCCCAAGCCCTATTTCTTCCATTTTTAGCAAGACTTCAATGATTTTCTAGGTGGATTTCACAATATAAACGATTTTTAGGTCCAAAATTCTTACCTCTAATCGATTCTCCTTGAATCCCTCGTTAATTTTCTTCAAGAACCTCCAAAAATGGCCAACTATGGGTGAAAATATACCCAAAATCGCGGACAAAATAAGGCTTAAAACATTATGCCCAGGCTTCATGGAGTTGTACTTGCGCTGTGCAGGTTGTACATCCTCTTATCATTATTCCCTTGCTGTACACCTTCTATTAAAACGCTCATAACTCCTTGTGGAAATATCCAAATGAGAAACGGTTTAAATATTTAGAAACTAGACTCGAAGATCTTTCATTTGATAGATTGTACACTACATAACTACATATATATTCCGAGATATGAGCTTCTAAAGTGCATCAAGAAATTCTATCAAAACTGCTCCACCAGCCAACTTCGATCAATCATCAAGCTCTCATAGAATATCCAAATCATGAATGGTTTAACTTTCTGGAAACTAGATTCAAAGGGCTATAACTTTCCCGTTTTGTAATTTTTCTGATTCCTTATAAATTACAAGATATGAGCTTTCAAACGGGACTACACGCACCAGTTTTTTCTGCAATTTTCTACAATTTTCTGCAAATTTTTTCATCTTTTCCAAAGATGAAGTAGTCCGTTTAACCACCCAAAACTCACCCGAGCCATTCGGGACCCCGTCCGGATATACCAACAAGTCCTAAAACTTATTATGGACTTAGTCGAGGCCTTAAATCACATCCAACAATGTTAAATGTCACGACCCAAGCCGGAGGGCCGCGACTGGCACCGGACCCTACTCAACGGGCACCGGCGTACCCTTCATCTAACTTTCCTTATTATCTATAAGGCTTTTCATATGCATATAATCTCGAACAATAATTATAATGAACCGAGACGTCGTGCCATGATACGAACATACTTATATACATAATATGGCCAACAAGGCTGCAATGCAAAACCATAAAACAAAATACATACGTTTGCCGACAAGTCCATTCAACTGTACATAAGTCAACCCATCACTTGTCTATGCATAAATTGACATTTGTCTATGAGCCTCTACAAAAACGTACATAATGCAACCTATGTTGGAACAGGGCCCCGACATGTCCATAATGCCTACAACAAAATGCATACCAAGACTGTGGCAAGTCCGAAGGATGGGTCTCGCCAATATCTGCTGAACTGGGTAGCCTACTGTGGTGGGGGAGCTTCGTCTATCTGCCCGCTCGGACCTGCAGCATGACATGCAGCGTCCACAAATAAAGGACGTCAGTACGGATAATGTACTGAGTATGTAACACAGGAAACATAATGCAAGAACAATAATAAGCATCAGGGTAAGAGGCATACAACCTGTACCATCTGAATGCCTCTGAGGGCGACTAACCATGTCATGCCTGACATGCATATGCATATACATATATTTATATCCTTTTGAAAATCATCATAAACATATATACGCCTCTGTGGGCCTCATCATCATCTCATACATATGCCTCTGTGGGCCTCCTCATTATCATACCCAACTGATCAGTGGTTGCACAATAGGTGCCATGCCCGGCCGACTATAGCGCGGCGCGGTAAAGTAAAATAGATAATGCATGCTAGACTTATAAGAGTCATACTACCATGGTGAAATAATAACATATCAATCCTCTAATAAGAGGGGAAACAATATACGTACTGCTACCTTCTAAGAGTAGAGTATCTTTGGGGTTCGTTCATTGCATTGTGTACAGTCAGAGTCTACAATAAGAGAAATGACACTACCGTTATCGTTTAGGCGTCGTAACTATTATGTATCGACTGTAACCTATTTTGCAATAAAACGGACAGCACCTCCCCTATATATATGACTTCACACAAGTCCAAACAGTCACCAAACAGCAAAAAAACATCCGTAAGAATCATATTGAGCCTCCCAAAACAGTCCACGCACAAACCAATCACTTCATACGTACAATGGCCACTATAGTCGTGTCAAACGATCCGGAAATGTTATGAACAACTATCAGGCCACAACCCTAAATATATATGGTGTTTCTCCACACCCTTCCACATCCAAAACTCCACAAATCAGTAGTATAACACGCAGCTTTACAGCAACACAAAACAGTTCACAAAACAGTTCGCTATAAGTGAATAACTCGAACTCACGGCTTCCGATCACCGTCCCGTGAGTTCTTACACACATAGAACGACTTACCAAGAATTAACAGTAGAAAAAATTTATTAAATAGATTAGTAAACTCACCTTGCTTGTTAGATAACTCAGCCCTTGCTTTGGTTCCTCAAACTCTAGGGTTTACCTTCAACTAGAACTTGAAAGAGGGAAAAATCGATTAGGGTTTGTGTGGGATTATTTTGGGGAGGGGTTGAAGGGGTTCTTTTCGGTTTTGAAGCTGTGAAATAATAGTGAATTAACTGGCTTTAGAAGCTTTTAAAATCCCTCTCTTGACCGACTTGGGGCTTTTAAATTTTAGCCCTTAATTTTGGCAAGTAGGTGATGCACCTACTTGTCACCTACCAGCCTTTGCAGTTCTACGGAAATACAATTATCTCAATACTCCGAGATCGTATTGACATACGGTTTGAAGAATTGGAAACCAGACTCATAGACCTTTAATTTGGTAGGTAGATCACCCCGTAATTCCTTGTAAATTGGGAGGAAATCGCAGAACCATTTGACCTAACGTTTAAGTAAAATTGTGAACCTAAGTTGCGACAACTTTTGTCGACTTTTGTTTCATAACTCTGTTGACTTCAAGACTTATGAAACGGATATCATATCATTCAAATACCTTAAAACATGAAATCTTGGTGATGTTAAACACCTCTCGATTTACCCAAAAATGCGAGTTACAACATCCTTAACTCGTTTATCTTCTAATATTTGTTAACCACCCTTATACACCTTTGCATCATTTAAGACCAATAGGACTAAACTCTTATTGTCTCAAAGGTAATTCTCTTCTCGAACCTAGGTAGACTATCTTACGGTGTAATCTAACACGTACAAATATGGGTTATAACAGTTCTGCGGCCGCAAGAGGAAATATGCAGTCCGCACCTTTTAACTTGCGGCCGCAGATTCCATCCTCACTCGAATTGCCAAAAAATATCAATCTGCGGACCGCACAATTCAAGTGCGGCCGCAGAATTCAAAAATTACGAGCAGAGAACTTTCTTAACTTAGATGTTTTTCAATTTCTTGCACAAATAGGCATGCAACATTGTAAAGACATGAAATTTCACTAACCCAATCTCATTAGAGCATGTATCAAGTTCACCCAGTTCAGATCTACCCCACATGGATACACAATTGAACTCTAATAATATATGGCCTAAAAAGAACTAAAAATCTACAATTTAAACTAACACAAAAAAAAATTAACGTGAAATTGAAGCATACCAGATAGAGTGAGTGCAATAAGTGACTAATCGAGGTGGTTGTATGTGTGGACAGCTGAAATCTCCAAAAATAAAAAATAACAGAGTAACAGTGTTTTGTTCAAAGAGGGAAAAGTGTAAAATGAGCCCTATTGTTCTATTTATACCAAAAACTTTGATAAGGGAAAAGAGACAGAGTACGGCCGCACATTTTCATGTGTGGTCCGTACTCTTTAACCTAGGAGCTTCATCTCAGAATTCTATCTGCGGTCTGCACATTTTCTTGTGCGGCTGCAGATTTCACGTGGGGTTGGAGAAAGACCTCGCGGACAAACTTAAACTTCAGAGAGTTGGTATTTTTGACATTTCAAATGTGTGGTCCGCAAGAGAAATGTGCGTCCGCAATGCTCTTCTGCTATGGCACATAGAGATATGCGGTCCGCACAAATAAAGTGCGGTCTGCATTCTTTTGAACACTTAGCCATATTTTTGTCCACCCTCACACCCATCCCTGTAGCACACTTCAAACCAAGTTAGAATGCAAATAACACCTAACTACAAAATAAATAGGAAAAAATATGGGTTGCCTCCCAATAAGCGCTTGATTTAACGTGGCAGCACGACGCAGAAAACACTCAAATGAAGTGAATGACCGCCACCACGTGGCTATCTCCAAACTTGCCCAAGTAGTGCTTCACCCGGTGACCATTGACTCGAAATACTTCATTTTTTTGTTCTTCAAGTCTAATGCATTAAAATTTGTCACACCCGTAATTTCAAAAGGACCACTGCACTTGGATTTTAGCTTTCCGAGAAACATCCTCAACCTTGAGTTAAACAACAATACAAGATCGCCTACCTTGAACTCTTGGTTCCAAATGTATTTTTCATGAAGATATTTCATCTTTTCGTTGTACAAGGACGAACTCGCATAAGCATGGTACCGGAACTCATCCTTCATTCAAAGGTGCAACCCTCAAATTAGTTGCTACATCCCAATCAAGATTCATCTTCTTTAGAATTCATATTGCCTTGTGCTCTAGTTCCACAGGATGATGAGAAGCTTTTCCGAACACCAACCGATATGTTGACATTCCGATAGGTGTTTTGTAAGCCGTCCAATAAGCCCATAATGCATCATCAAGCTTCTTGGACCAATCCGTCCGATTAGCATTTACTGTTTTGGACAAGATACTCTTTATCTCCCGGTTGGAGACTTTCACTTGCCCACTAGCTTGTGGGTGATAGGGATTCGTGACTTTGTGAGTAACACTATATTTTCTAAGTAAAGTGTCAAAAGCGTTGTTGCAAAAGTGTGACCCCGCATCGCTTATAATTGCACGCGGAGTACCAAACCTCGTGAAAATTTTATTTTTCAAGAAAGCCACTACACTTCTTGCCTCATTGTTGGGTAAAGCAACAGCCTCAGCCTATTTGGACCCACAATCCACCACGACCAAGATGTAGGTGTTTCTACAAGAACTCACAACATGGGCCATGAAGTCAATACCCCACACATCAAAAATGTCAATCTCCAAAATGGTTGTGAGAGGCATTACATTTTTTTTTTTAGATTCCACCGGCCTCCTTGTAAATAGTGGGCAAATAGAAACCACAACGAAGCACTTTGATTATCGTTCTTTCTCTACCATGATGACCACTATATGGCGAAGAATGGCAAGTCCCAAGAATTTCACCTTGCTCTTCTTCTAGTACACATCTTCTAATCACCCCATCCGTACAAATCCGGAAGAGGTATGGTTCATCCTAATAATAATGTTGATAATCCCTTTTGAGCTTCTTCCTTTGGCTTGAAGAGAACTCGTCAGGGATGATTCCACACAAAAGAAAATTTGCTAAGTCCACAAATCATGGCACCTCTTTCATTGAAATTGCCAAGAGTTGCTCATCGCGGAAGGAGTCATTGATTTCAAGGCCATCATGCGGCCTCCCCTCCTCCTCCAAACAAGACAAGTGGTCTGCCACTTGGTTTACACTTCCTTTCTTATCTTGGATGTTAATATCAAATTCTTGCAACAAGAGTACCCATCTCATCAACCTAGCTTTGGATTCCTTTTTGCTCATAAGATAACGAAGCGCTACATGATCTGTGCGGACAATAATTTTGCATCCATCAAGTACGGGCGGAACTTCTTAATTGCAAAAATAATAGCAAGGAGCTTTTTCTCCGTAACGGTATAGTTGACTTGGGCACTATTCATGATCTTACTAGAATAGTGGACTGGGTGGAAAATCTTGTTGATACATTGCCCCAACACAGCCCCTACCACTACGTCACTTGCATCATACATGAGTTCAAAAAACACATTCCAATTTGGAGCGGTGATAATAGGAGTGGTTGTTAACTTGAGCTTCAACAATTCAAAAGCTCGCACGCAATCATCATTGTAATTAAACTTATCATCCTTCTCAAGAAGCTTGCACAATGGGTTCACCACCTTAGAGAAATCTTTGATGAAGCGCCGGTAAAAACCCGTATGTCCTAAGAAACTCCGCACACCCTTCACCGAAGTTGGGGGTGGAAACTTAAAAATCACTTCAATCTTTGACTTGTCAACTTCAATTCCATTCCTTGAGATTTTGTGGCCAAGGAAAATACCTTCCTCGACCATGAAATGGTATTTCTCTCAATTGAGCACCAAATTAGTTTCTTCACATCTAGCCAACACTTTGTCCAAATTTGAAAGACAATCATCAAAAGAATCTCCAACCACTGAGAAGTCGTCCACAAAAACTTCAAGGTATTCCTCCACCATGTCCATGAAAACAGCCATCATACACCTTTGAAAAGTCGCTGGTGCATTGCACAAACCAAATAGCATCTCTTGAAAGCAAAAGTACCATAGGGACATGTAAAGGTTGTTTTCTCTTGATCTTCCGGAGCAATGAGAATTTGGTTGTAGCCCGAGTACCTATCAAAAAAGCAATAGAAAGCAAGACCGGCCAATCTATCGAGCATTTGATGTAAGAAAGAAAGTGGAAAGTGATCCTTCCTTGTGACTTTGTTGAGCTTCTGATAGTCCATACACACCCTCCAACTGGTGATCGTTCTTGTGAGAATCAACTCATTCTTTTCATTGGTGACCACCATCATGCCCCCTTCTTTGGTACACATTGAACCGGAGAAATTCATGAACTATCGGAGATGGGGTAGACAACCTCGGCATCCAACCACTTGATAATCTCCTTCTTGACCACTTTTTGCATAGCCTGATTGAGTCTCTTTGATGATTAATAGATGGTTTGGGGTCATCCTCCAACTTGATCTTATGCATGCAAAAGGAGGGGCTTATCTCCCGAATATCCGCCAAGGTCCACCTAATAGCCTTTTTCCTCTTTTGTAGCACCGCCAATGTGGAATCTACCTGCATGTTAGTCTATCAAGAGGAAAGAGTAACTAGTAAGTAGAACAAGGACCAATCAATTCATACCCGAAAATGTGGAGGCAATGGTTTCAACTCCAAGGTAGGAGGTCTTCAATAGAAGGCTTAGTAGGAGGAGTTATCCTATTTTCAAGATCCAAGGACAATTTTCGGGGTGCATAGTTGTACGATCCCTTTCCTGGCAAAGAGTTCACACATTCCCTGAAGCCATCCGTCTCGTCATTCAAAGTTGAGCAAGACAGCCTTCAACATATCACCAACATTGATTGTAGCACTTATTTCATCAACAATAACATCGGTCACCAAGTCCACAAAAGAACACACCTCATTGCTATTTGGTTGCCGCATGGACGTACACACATGGAATACCACTTTTTCATCACCAACCCAAAAAGTGATTTCTCCAACTTCAATACCACAAAGAGCCTTTTCCGTAGCAAGGAAAGGTCTTCCAAGAATAATTGGCACTTCATACTCAACATCACAATCTAGAATGACAAAATTCGCCGGGAGAATGAATTTATCAACATCTTCAATCACACCCAACGGCCTCTTCATGGTACGATCAGCCATTTGCAATCTCATAGAGGTGGTTCTTGGTTGCCCAATTCCCCCAGTCTTGAAAACCGAATAGGGCATAAAAATTGATACTTGTCCCAAGATCACAAATAGCTTTAGCAAACTTGGGGCTTCCGATTGTACAACGGATCGTGAAAGCACCGGGATCCTCCAACTTAGTATCCATTGAGTGAACAATTTCACTCACTTGATAAGTGACTTTGGTGGTCTCAAAATTCATTGACCGCTTCTTTGTCACAAGATCCTTCATAAACTTTGCATAACGGGGCATTTGTTCCACAGCTTCAACTAATGGCACATTGATTGTAAGACTCTTTATCATCTGAATGAATTTATTGAATTGATTCTCACCATTTTGCTTGGCAAGTATTTGAGGGTATGGAGGTGGAGGCTTAGGAAATGATTTCTTAGCCTTTTGCACTACCGGCTCTGGTATGTAAATAATGTGTTTCCTAGACGGTTTCACCTCCTCTTAAGTCTCTTCCAAACTATCTTCAATATCAATCCGAACTTCCTCATTAGGTTGCACAACATTGTTCGAGGCTTCTTCTTCTTGTATCACTTGATCATCATCAACAAGTTGCCTTTTACTTGAGGTGGGTGCATTCCCGCCTTTTCCACTTCTTGTGATGACCGTCATGGTATGCCCCATTTTTTTACCACCCTTTGGGTTTACCATCGTGTCACTTGGTAGTGCCCCCTTAGGACGAGAATTTAGAGCTTGGGAGATTTGCCCAATTTAAACTTCTAGGTTGCGGATGATGTGTTGTGTGAGGCAAGTTGAGCATCCGAATCGACATTCTTTTCCATCATTTCCTTGAACATACTTCCAATACGCCCTATCTAATTGTTTGAAGAACTTGAACCATGGGAAGGATAAGGTGGTGGGTTGCTCGGTTGTTGGTACATCGGAGGCCTTTGAAAACCCGACCCCCGGTTGCCTTGATTGTTGCTCCATCTGCCTTGATTGTACCTTCCCAATTTCCTTGGTTGTTTTCACTCCAATTTCCTTGATTGTTGTTGTTATGCCAATTCCATTGATTGTTTTTTCACTCCAATTTCCTTGATTGTTAGAATTCCAATTGCCTTGATTGTTTAGTGGTCGCCATTGTTGTTGGCTTAAGGCCTTGGAAGTTGTTTCTTTGCCCTTGAAAAATGTTCACATATTGCACTTCCTCTTCTTGTTCATTATAAAAATCATCTTGCGTAAAACCACCATCTTCTTGCACATATTTCTCCACTAGAGTTTGCACTTGTGGATCCTTGGTCCTCCTCTTGTTCACCATCATGTTCACTCCCTCCATAGCATTGACTTGTTTAGGAGCTTACATTTGGTTTAGTTGATCTTTTACTAGTTGAGTCATGGTAGTTGTCAATTCGTCAATGGCTTGCCATGGTCTTGTAACTCTTTGTGAAGGTGGATCATATTCGGGTCACCTTGTGGAACATTGGCCCGGGATTGCCAAGCCGACAATGTTTCAGCCATCTCATCCAAAATCTCACAACCTCTGAATAAGGCGTAGTCATAAAGTTCCCATCGGCTAGTTAATTCACTATGCATTAGTTGGTTGTGTTAATCCCACGATAGAAGGTTTGTTGAATCATGTTTTGCATCATATTGAGTTGGGACATTCCTTGACCATTGTTCTATAGCGCTCTCATATCTCGTGTAGTGGTTCATTCGGCTCTTGCCTGAATTCTAAAATCTCATCTCTAAGTGTAGCCATGTGACCGAGAGAGAAAAACTTAGCAATTAACTTTTCCGCCAACTCATATCAAGTTTGAATTGAATGGTTCGGCAATCATTCCAACCAATCTAAAGCCTTCCTCCTTAGAGAGAAGGAAAAAAGCCTTAGCCTCAATGCATCCTCGGAGACATTAGTTTGCTTGCTTCCCCAATAGGTATCCATAAAGTCCTTCAAATGTTTGTAAGCATTTTGTGTTAGAGCACCGGTAAAGAAACCCCGTTGCTCAAGCAAAGTGAGCATCACATTGGTAATTTGGAAGTTCCCGCCCTAATACAAGGAGGGACTAATGCACTAGAATAACCTTCGTTAGGCAAAATCCGGTATGGAGCCGCTCGTGGTGGAGGTGGGGGTGGAACGGGCACATTGTCATGAGGTACTCGGCCTCTCCGATTAGCTTGTGGCTCATGAGGTACCTTCTCTACTTGCTCCTCCTCGCTGTCCAATTCCCCCAAAGGCAAATTTTCGAGCTCATTATTTTCCATGGTTATACCTAAAATTACTCACACAAGTTAGTAACACGAAAGGAAAAGAAGATATTCCAAAAACAAACCCAAATATATAGCTAACACCGTTTAACTCCCCGGAAATGGCGCCAAAAATTGATCCACGTCCAATCTGCACTCAATAGTGAGTGGAAACGGTAGTTGGAATAATAGTACCTAACAAGAGTCGGGGTCAATTTTCTTAGGGTGTTTAATATGGGTGTTAGGGGTATACACTTGACGAAAGCAAATGGAACAATTAGATTGCACTTCCAAACACAGAGTTTTGATTTCTAATTTTAATTTTACTCTACCAATATTAAGCTAAGAGAATAAATTAGAAAGTGAATGATTGTTTTTGGTATTTTTCCAAATAGTTAAAAAGCCTAGGATGTGACCTTAAACTAGGTGTTCGCCTAATGGGTTAAATACGTCAACACTTATTTTGTTGATTGGATTATAGCTCTCAACTCTACTTTACTCACTCAATACCTCTCGGTCATAGAGTGATCCTGCCCAATTTGGCTTTTCAAGCCTAAACGGGTATTCAAACTAAATATTTGATATGAACTCAAGTCGGGTTCTCACTATATCTAGTTTGAACTATTTAATTAGGCTAATCAAACCATCAATTAGCTCAATTCCTTGTTAGCCAAGTTATCCTAGACTCGATCCCTCTTTCTTAAGTAAAGACCAAGCCAAAAAGGCATGAATCAATGTTTTCAACCATTGATTCTAAAATTAAAGCAAAAACTAGGCTAAGTAATCAACATCCAACCATACACAAGCTTTAAATTAGATACCCATAAGGTTTACACTCTAGGGTTGGGACACAACCCTAGTAAGAATCTAGCTACTCATAGTGAAAAATGAAGAAAAACAAGAAGAAATACTAATTAAACTCATAATATAAGATTAAAATGATAAAATATGATGTTTAAATCCTAAAATAGTTACAAACTTCCTAAAATAGCAAAATCCAACGACTACAGCAGCTCAAACTTCGAAACTTGACCTAAAAATATGATTCTTGTCTATTTATAGTGGCCCAAAATTCACTGATGAAAATGCCCCTCGGGAGGTTCTGTGGCAGCAGAATTTCATGTGCGGTCCTCGGATTTCTTCAGCTAGCAGGTCTTGGATTCAGCAGCCGCACAGTTCTGTCTGTGGCTGCAAAGCATCTTCTGAGGCCGCATAATTCCTGTGCGGTCCGTACTTCAGGCAAGGCTTCAAGTCTTGGTTAATTGCACACTCTCTTAACTTTGAATTAGTTGTCAATACAGACCTTGTTCTGTAGCCGCAAAAATCATGTGCGGTCCGCAGATCAGCTAAAACTCTACTGGCTTCTTCACTTATTCTGCGGCCACAGAGGGAATTCTGCTGTCCACACTTTCGTCTGCGGACCACACATCTTATGTTTTGCGCCCCTTCTTGCCTTAGGAGTCGAAATACTCCTTTTGAGTCAAGATTTCATCATGGGAGTCCAAACTTCCAACATTTCTGCAATTTGCACACTTTCATTAGTTTTGGGAACATAAATCAATATTTTTGGACTAAAACAAAAGCAAAAAGGTGCTAATAAGTGGTCAAAATCCACACTTATCACTATTGTAATCCATTCACACTCCATGAACAGATGTTTTTGAGTTTCTGTTGCTGCAATGTCACATAGTTGACAGGTGTCATCATCAACTGGCATATGCAATCTTTGTAATCTCTCTTTAGTAAGTAGTATATCTTGGTATGCAAGCGATACTATAAATCTATGCCTTGGCAACATTGCCTTAGCCCATATTAATTCACCTTCATGTAGTCTTGTTAAGTCTATGAACAATGCACTGTAGCTCCTTGTCACAGAATACACTTCATTAGATGTTAGTTTATACCTACCATTCTGATACCGCTGTGCCATATTACCTTTTGGTGCATTTAGTTTCCTCCAATACCGGCTGATCTCCTGTCACGACCCAAGCCGGAGGGCCGCGACGGGCACCCGGGCCCTACTCGCCGAGTGCCGGCATACCTTTCATCTTACTTTCCTTGTTATCTATAAGGCCGATAATACCCGTATAAATAGCAACAATAATCATAATCAGTTGAACCTTCCGATAACGACATATTCATACATATCAGCAGAAATACCATACAATGACATAAACATACATATATAATATACCATGACCGACACGGTCGTCATGCAAAAACTATACAACAAAAAGATACATTTGCCGACAAGGAAATTTCAACTGTACGTACGTCAACCCATTGTCTATTGTCTATGAGCTTCTACAAGAAGAAAAACAATGCAACCTGTGTCGGAACAGGGCCCCCACATGCCCATAATGTCTATAACAAAATGTATACCAAGACCACGGTAAGACCGAAGGATGAATCTTGCCAATATCCGCTGAGCTGAGCAGCCTACTGTGGTAGGGGAGCCTCGTCTATATGTCTGTCCGGACCTGCAGCACGACATGCAGCGTACGAATAAAGTACTGAGTATGTAAGACAGGAAAATCATAATATAAGAACAGTAATAAGCGTCGGGATAAGAAACATACAACCTGTACCATCTGAATGTCTCTGAGGGTGACTAGCCATGAGATGCCTGATGTGCACGTGCATATACATATATATATATCCCTTTTAAAATCATCATATACATACGCCTCCGTGGGCCTTATCATCATCATATATATACGTCTCAGTGGGCCTCATCATCATCATTACCCAACTGATCAGTGGTTGCACAATAGGTGCCTGCCCGGCCGACTATAGCGCAGCTCGGTGGAGTAAAACAGCTGTCGACTATAGCGCGACTAGTAAAGTAAAACATATACTTATATATAGTTGCATAATAGGTGCCTGCCCCGCCGACTACAGCGTGGCTCGGTGTAGTAAAATAGATAATGCATGCTGGACTCATATAAGTTGTACTTCCGGTGATGTAAGGTCGAAGAAATAATACATATCAATCCTCCCATAAGAGGGGAAACAATATACGCACTCCTACTTTCTAAGAGTAGAGTATCTTTAGGGCCTCGTTCATTGTGTGATGTACAATCAGAGTCGTGCAAAAGAAAGAAAGGAATAGTCTCACATACCTGGTACACTCTGCACCAATTTCAAGCTATGCAGCTGTCATACTCGTTAGTCTACAATAAGAGGAACGATTCTATCGTTATTCTCTAAGCATTATAGTTATTACTAGCCACAACCCTAAGTTTATATGTTGTTTCTCCACACCCTTCTTCCTCCAAAACTCCACAAAGATAGTAGTAAAACATGCAGCTTAACAACAATCCCAAAACAACCACAACCCAGTCCATTACCAGTAATTAACTTGAACCCACGACTTCCGATATGCATAAAACGAATTCCCAAGAATTCCCAGGAGAAAGAATGCATGAAATATAGCAGTAACTTACCTTGCATGTTGGATAACTCAGCCCTCTTCCTTGGTTCTTCAACCTCTAGGTCTTACTCTCAATTAGGGCTTGAAAGAGAGAAAAATCAGTTAGGGCTTTTCCCTAATTCTTCAATCTCTAGATTTCCTTTCCCAATTAGAACTTGAAAAAGAGGGAAATTGATTACGGCTTGTGTGGGATTATTTGAGAAGGGTTGCAGGGGTTCTACTTTGCTTGGGTTTTAGAAAATGGTGAAATAGCTGGTCTATGCTCCTTTTAAAGGTCAGTAAATAAGTGACGCACATGCCTGTCGCCTACCAGTCTGCGATCGCATTTATGTCGCAGAACCAACATGTGGTTCGCATTTTGGACGCGAACCGTGGCCTAGAAATCTGTCTCATTATGCGATGAAGGATGTCTGATTTGCGGTCTGCATTTTGGAAATGCGATCGCATACTGACCGCATTCCTGACGTAGATTTCTACCCAGAAATCTGTTTCAGTCTGCGATGCATTAAGTGCAATATGCGGTTCGCATTTTAGAAATGCGACTGCATTTATGACCACATTTCTGGCATTGATCTTTGTTCAAAAATCTATCTTGGTCTGCGATTTCAGTGTTCGATATGCTGCCCGCATGTGGGTTTTGCGGTAGCATACCCAGCTTTGCGAAGCCCTTTGCTATTTTCTTGACTTTTGGACTCTTCCGGTTCGTAGGCCCTTATACATAGACTATCTTACGGCGCAATCTAACGTATGAAATTACGGGTTGTAACATGTCCTGTGGTGGAGTATGCCCCCATAATATTCCATCTTGTTTTATATAAATCACATGCACCCATTTCACCCATAACAGGTCTTTTTGTCATTCAATTGCCCACAGTAGCTTTCCTACTGAAGCTTCATTCCATTTCCTGGATCCCTTGATATTAAGTCCACCAAAATTCTTTGGCTTACACACCTTTTCTCAAGCTACCGATGCTACTTTCCTCTACTCCTCTAAATTGCCCCATGTGAGCACGTGATTTTTGCTGTACCCAGAATATTCCTATAAAATCAAAAATAAGTTTTTTAATTATTATTCGCGATTTAGCAATTCTATTAGTTTTAAATTACATATATTTTCTTGCTTCTTTAATTTTTAATTGTTAGATCATGAAATACAAAAAATATCATGCATTTCATTTTTTGTTTTTACATTGTTAGGATTAAATTAGTAATTATTTGTTTCATAAAATTAGAAAATCACAAAAATAGTTCATTTTTACACTTTTCTTAATCTTTAATCTTTAACTCTTAGAATTAGGTGTACTTGTAATTTTTATAATTAGTTAAGTAGCTTAAATTCACATTTAGATAATTTTGGATGTTTAATTATTAGGATTCTTAGTTTTAAAAATAATAAAAGAGAAAATAATTTTAAAAAAATTGGAGAACAAAACAAAGACAAAGAAATCGGACTGGCTGATATTTTTAAAATTTAAACTGAACGCAAGTTGAAATCAACCGGACAACCCAAAACCCAATTCCCCCCTAAAATCTAAACGACGTCGTTTGGGTAAGCAATTGATCTGAGTCGTTGATCACAGAAGATCCAACGGCTCGGAACTAATCCTCTCCCACCTATATAATGGTCGGAACCGACCCCCTACCCCATTTCTTCATCGTCCCAAACACCTCTTTGAAACCCTAACCCTTGCCGTCATAAACTCCATTGAAGAACACCACGGTTTATACCTCAAACAGCCTCCAAATCCACCCAAAATCCTATCTAAGGATCATCGCTATCCCATAATCCCAAATCCCTACCCTGTTTCAACCAAAAACCCCTGAAATCCCCTCGATTTCAAATCGAAAAAATGAAACCCTAAAGTTCAAAACCTCAAAATCAAAGCTTTTTTTTAGCCGATTTAAAGTTAAAATAGACTTTAACCGTGTGTTCTTAACAACAACACACGGTTAAGGTCAATCTTGGCTGAACAATCAAAATTTCGAAGATGCTTTGGTCCGAGGTATTTTCTGCTTCTTTCTTTTTTATTTTTTTTCTGTTTAATTATTTTTTTTTTAGTGTTTCTCATCTTCTACCCCTTTCTTTAGTTTTTCAGTTTTGATTTTAATTTTTGGGTCAAAATCTGTCCGTTTCTGTTTCTTTGTTATTTCACTGTTTTTGGTTTAAACTGAGTCGAGTCATTAAGATTCTTTGAAAAGGCCATGGATAAATGTGGGCTTCTGAAAATCAAAGCCCAAAAAAGAAACAGGGTCGGAATTGGGCTGGGTCTTATTTGGAATCGGGTCGACTCGACCCGTTAAGATTTAACAAAGTAAAATCAGAAGATTGAGGGGTTAATTTGGGTAATATATAAGAAGAGAATCTGTCAGTAACAAACTAACAGATTCAAAAGCTTCTAGAGGTCCTAAAATGCAAATTAGATAAATAAATTTAGGAAAAATCTAGGCTAAAATGGATAATTTTAGAAGAAACAACTGAAACTAGGACAGATGTCCAGAAATCTATTAGAAAAAGATTCTTTTTCTCCACGAAAAACAGATTTTGAGGATAGATATTCTCTGATTTTCTCATATATATGGGGATAGAGAAGAGTATCGGAGGATTCGGTTTTAGACACATACATTATCATTCACAGACTCACATATATTCTCATACTCAATTGCCTTCACACAATTACAGTTTTGAAACAAGAAAACTAAAGTTCTAAAAAAAACAGTAGACTTCTGAGTGGTTGCTAAATCATCTCTTGCATTTCTGATTTTCGAAGTGGATCGAGCTGTGGATTACTCTCTGCTTGCTGTTATTCCCTGTCAATTAGATAGGATTTGTTTGCTGTTATATAGGTACGTTCGAACATCTCTGCAGCTTTAAATTGATATCATGAGTGAAATGAAATTGTTTATTGCCTAGTTCTATATAATTAACATGTTTAATGGTTCAATCGTTTTGAATTCCTCTTCCTATCAATTTCTGAAATCGTGAATGTTGTAAACTTGGACTGATCAGTGTTAATGGATCATATATCAGTAGTTGTTTGGGGTTCTTTGCTGGTTTGTGATGAAATATGAGTTACTATTGTACTATGTATTTAGTTTTCTTCATGACTCTGTTTGTCTTATTTTGCCTCTGCTTCCCTATTAGTTTCAGTTTTTCTGCTTGTCTGTTTTTTTTTTTTTTTTATTTTGTTTAGTTCACTAAAACTTTAATTGAAACTGCTCAAAAAGGATTCAGTAGCTATTGGTGATTACTTATACTACTGAAGCATGCTAAGGTTGCAACTGATGTGATATAGAGTACATAACATGTTGAAACACAGTATTTTATTTGACTGAAATAGAATTGGAGTTAACATTTTCGAGTTTAATCAAAGCTAGGAAGCAATGATCATTTCATCTATCCCTGTTCTAATTAGTTAAATCTGAAACCTGAAGAAGGAATAGGGAGAAGGACACTGGTTACCGTATTAATGTATTATTCTGGAATTTGGGTGGCTATGTTATGAGTTTAAAGATCGAATCAAGAAGTTTTGTAATAATTTAGTTCATCAGTTTTGTAATTAATTAGTAGGTTGATAACTGTTTATATTTTAAATTTTCTCCAGATTAATTGAAATTTTGTAATTAATTTATTCCTACTTATGTTTATCTGCTGAGAGCATTTGCTGAATTATCCCTTTTCCTTGGATGTTTGGGCTACAATTGTAGCCCATTTCTAAAAGTACAGTTTTGTCTAAGACTGGTTTTGGGCCTGATTTTTGAGCTGACCCATTTCAGTGGCATCCAGGCCCCAATCTGATAATTATTTTTGACAGCAAAGATAATCTATTAAAATTCAAAGTATGGCTATTTCTGAAACTAGTGGCTATATTCATAATTGAAGTTATGACCTTATTCTGAGGAAGCCTGTTTGTATGTCTGAAATTGACAATACTTAGAGCCCAAGTAAACTTACTGTTCGACGTGGAAATCAAATTGGACCTACTGTTGTTCATATATATAGGCTTCCAGTAGCATGTAGTATTAAACATGTATACGCGGTTCTAACAACTTAGGTCCAAAAATTCCTTTAATTAACAGAGGCGAGCCATGTAATAAGCAACGATCATCTATGGCCCTCTTAATAGTTAGATACAAAGTTAAATAATTAAGTCTTAAGCGCCTTAAATTTTCGTAGTTTGCTTTTAGGCACGATTAATCAACATTGCGACTATGGGTACGGTTTCCGTGACATAGTAACAATGCTAATTTCGAAGGGGCCTTTTAGGTAACTCGATTTTAACAAATTCAAATAAGAAAAGTTTTCAAATAATTTTGGGGTGCGCCACGCCAAATAAAATTTCAAAATGCATGACCCTCATTAATCAATATTAAAATCCTTAGAAAACCGAGGTGCGCTATTTAGTGAATTTCATGGCCCTCGAAAAGTTAAAAAACCGTAGTTGCTTTAAGTGCATTATTTTAATAACTCAATTTCCTAAATTCGGGTGCGCATTTATATGACCCAAATCCAAATCTCAATGTTAAGTTAAAATGTGTTACGGATTTCGGGTGCATTTATGTGACGTGGTTCGTGACATATTTTAAATAACGTTGCAATTTTTTAATAATTATACAAAAGCGGTTAAAGGTAAAATATACTATAGGCTAGAAACATGTATTAAAATCAGATAATAAGCCGATTATAATGGTTGAGCGACCGTGCTAGAACCACAGAATCCGAGGGTGCCTAACACCTTTCCTCGGGTTAACAGAATTCCTTACTCAAGAGTTCTGGTTCGCAGACTTACAAGGAAAGTCAAAATTTTCCTCGATTCGGGATAAAATTAAAGCTGTGACTTGGGACACCAACTAAATATTCCAAGTGGCGACTCTGAAAAATTAATTAAATAATGTCATTTCGAATAATGTCACTTTAATTGGAAAAATTCTTTTATATACTCCTCGGGGGTGTCGAAAAGGAGGTGTGACACCCCATAAGTAATCTCTGCACCTTTTGTGTACCTCCCTGAGGATACTTTGAGGTAGGATAAAGACAGCTCCCCAAAAGTTGTAAATGGAGAATAAAACTGCGTTAATCACCTGTATTCTTCCAGCAGAAGACAAGTTCCTAGAATATGTCTTAGTGATCATGTTTGTGATTTTATCCACCAGGTAGTGACACTCCATTTTACTCCACTTTTTTATGATAGAGGCAACCCAAGATATCTCATAGGCAAAGTCCTAATGGTAAATCCTGTCATGCTCAGCATTAGGGTCGAACCGAAACCGTTAACCGAACCGAACTGATGGCTTATTGGCTCATTGGCATCAGATTATCTGAGTAATGGATGGGAAATGGATTGAGATTTTATAATTAACGGCCTAACGGTTTGGGGGCGAATTACTTAATTTCTTATCGGTTAAACCGTTAACCCGTTAAAAAATTTTATATTTAAACTTTTACCCCTATGTATATAAAGTGCCATTGTTTATCTTTCTTTCGTTCCTACTGTTATTTGTATATTACTATTCTTTTTCCAACTCTTGATTCAATTACAGGTGGCTGTCCAGTTTTATATCAACATTGATTTTCCCACATGTTGTACCGTTATCTATTTGCATATTATATAATCGATTTACATCTTCTAGCTAAGTTAAGCATCAGAGATTTGAGGGCGAAGGCTGAAGCTTTTGCCTTTTGATTGATTATGAACAAATGTCCTTTTGAAAGTTTGACTGATTACTGAACGAATGTGCTTTTCTGATTTAACAAATTTGACTAATATGTGTAACTACGGTATGTGTAGTCTTGGTATTGATTGAATAATTGTTCAAAAAAGTTTTATTTGGTTTAGTCGATAAGCCGCCCCATAACTGCCCGATAATTATTAATCTGATTCCAATCCGCTTGTTGTCTTATTGGATGGCTAGAGGATTACTACATTTATAATCCGATAATCGTTAAGACGAACCGTTAAGTGTAATTATCCGCCTGATCCGCCCGATAAGCACCCTACTCAGTATTTTCTCCTGCAACTCAGCAATCATCCCAACCAAAAAAAATTGTGATTTATCAATATTAGCTTCCAGACCTGTCACATTGCTGAAATGTTCTAATGCTTCCATTACTCTTTGTATTGATCTTTTGTCTCCTTTACAGAAGATCATAAGATCATCTGCAAACACCAGGTGTGTAAGTTTGAGAGGTCTGCGCATAAGGTGATACTTAAAATCAGACAGTGTACTTATCTTCCTCAACAATCTTGATAAATACTCCATTACAAGAACAAATAACAATGGAGATATGGGATCTACTTGTCTCAATCCTCTCCTCTCCTCAAAATACACATAGCCCACCCCATTGACTTTTACATAAAACCTTGATAGATGTAATGCATTCCATGATCAAGTGAGTAAATGATTCAGGGAAGCCATATCCCTTCAGTGCTTCATGTATAAAATCTCAGCTGACTATATCATAGGCTTTCTTAAGATCTATCTTCATGAGGCACCTAGGAGAAGTTTACCTATTATAATGCCTCATGAGGTCATGACATATCAGGATATTATGGACTAATAATCTCCCTCCTACAAAAGCAGTCTGGTTATCAAAGATTAAGTGAGTTAGAGCCTTCTTCAATTTTTGGCATATCATTCTAGATATGCACTTATACAGCACATTGCAACAAGAGATGGGCCTAAACTAGCTTGCAAATTGTAGTTCTGCCACTTTGGGAATCAAAGTTATCATAGTAGAGTTTATTTGTTTTAACAGTTTCCCTTTTTTGGAAACTTGTAGAACTGCCTTAGTCACATCCTCCCTACTATACTCCATGCTTTCTTGAAAAAATCACTACATAGCCATCTGGACCTGGGCTTTTGTTTATGTCTATACTAAATATGACATGCTTGACTTCCTTTCCTGTATAATCTCTTACCAGTTTCAATTATTGATATACTGATAAAGTATGCCCACTCATCAAAAAACTTGTAAATGCATGGTTCTACACCTTTCCTTCCTCCCCAACAGATCTTTATAAAACCTCACAAAGATGTTGGTTATGGCTTCAGGTTCTCTTTGCACTATATTCTCCTCATCTGTCAATTGGACAATTGCCTGCTGAAGTTTCCTATACATGATAACTGCATAGAAATATTTTAATGTTGTCATCTTCCAGTTTATTTTGCTTCTTTGCTAAAGATAGATATGATGATTTTCTATATCTTTGAAAACTAATTCTCTCATGTTCGCAGTCCCTGATCATTAGATTGCTTTGTAATTCTAATTGTACTGAAGTTAGTGTCTCCTTGTCCTCTGTAGCTTTAGCTAATACACTCCTGAAATGTTGCCGGTTTAACTCCTTTAAACTTTGTTTGAGTAACTTTAATTTCTTCACCACTTGCAACATGATACACCCTTCAACTTGTACTTGCCAGATTGCTACTACTCAGTCAATAAATCTGGGTAGTTTGCCCATGCATTACAATACTTGAAAGGTCTGTTAGCATGTCTTTCATTTCTTATCAATTTAATCTTCATTAGGCAGTGGTCACTGATCCATTCTGGGAGGCGAACAGCTACAAAGTTAGGCATTTGATGCAACCACTCATCATTCACAAATACCCAATCAATTTTAGAGAACGTCATATTACTGCCATGCCTATCAATCCATGTATATTTGCTTCCTTTTGGTGATAGTTCTACTAAATCACATACATCCACACATTGTTAGAAGTCCACCACTTCATTTAATATCACTTTATTCCCCCAACCCTATCATCTATATTTAGAATTAAGTTGAAATCTCTCATTATTATCCATGGTTCATTGATACCTTGCTTATCAGCTTCCAAAGTAGTTCAACAACTCTCTCCTTACCTCTCAAGTGTTATAGGCATACACTATTGTTACCATATAGCTTAGCTTCAGTGTAATCTGTTGTACTCTACAAGTGATGGCTTGAGCATTACTGCTCGCTTGGTCCACTTTGAAGTAGTCAGGTCTCCGCGCCATCAAAATTCATCCATTATAATGATGTTGTAAGTTAGTGATCCACTTCCAGACAGGAATTATTTTATTAGCTACTGCTTCAACTTTATTTGCTTTAACCTTGGTTTCAAGTAGACTAGGGAGTCCTATTTTCTCAGAATTGCGAAGGATATTTACATCCTTTTGCTTATTAGGCCATTTAGGCCCCTAATGTTCCAGCTTAATATCTTATTCATTACTTGAATGAGGTATTTGAGTATCCCCTTCATTCCTGCTATGCTTATCCCGATGCTATCCATCCACTCAATCTTTAGTAAACACCTTAAATGGATTCCTATCTTGCACTTGCCTGGAGCTTTGTCTCTGATTGTTCAATGGAGTAACCCCACCTACTTGTTGTGTTGTTTTTACCCCTACCCATGTGTCTTAGCCTTAGTTGTTAGCACCTATTTTGGCTTGGTATTTCCTTTGTCTGGTTGGACTTTCTTTGTTAATTGATTTGCTTTGATTTCCTTATCCTCCACCCTTTCTTTGCCCTTACTTTCCATCCTGTGACATGTTTTCTCCTGTTGCTCCACTTGCTTTGGTGACCTAGGTTGAGGTTGCTTCTTCCTGCATTCCTCCTCATTGTGCCCATATTTTTTGCAACACTTATTGAGTATGAGTTGCCAGTCATATTGCACCCTTTGTTCCACCAAACATCTCCTTTCATTTTGAAACACAATTTTATCTGGCAGTGGTGCATCAATATCCACTTCAACTAGTAAGCGAGCAAAGTTCAGTCATAATTTCTTCTCAGTTTGCTTATCCACCGACAATGGCTTCCCAATCAAACTCCCAATCTTGCTAAGCCCCTTAGGGCTCCAATATGTAAAACCAAGTCTCGGCAACTTGACCCATATCGGAACTGTTTGCAATTCCTCCCTAGTAAACTCCATGTCAGCATTCCATGCTTTGACAATAAAAGGTTTATTGTCAAAGTGGTATATACCCCTTTGTAGCACCTCATTCTTCCCCTCCTCAGAGTCAAATAGCACAAGAACAATCTCATTTTTCAGCATAGTTATCTTATTGATTCCATGTTTAGCCCACTGCCTTTGTATAAAATCATTAATTACAGCAAATGGTGTTGAGCCCCTGGCACATAGCATACTACTGCAGTTTTTCAATACATAATTCCAGTACTAATATCATCAATGTCGATTTCACATACCAGTGTTTCACCATGCATCTTTGGTTCAACAAAAGCCAGGTTGAAACCTGCATTTGAAACCTTCGTTATGTCGAAATTGACCCAAATCGAGGATTGCTTCACTGGATCTAGATTATTCTCTACTTCTTATGCCCATGACAACTTCTTCACTTATGATCTTCACCTTGAGACTGCAATTCCACAGTTGAAATCAATGGAACAGTGTTTTCCCTATTAGTTTCTCCACTTGCCACCTCTTCTACTATCTTGCTTGGTTCGGCAACTGTAATTGTTTGAGTTCCTCTCGATTTTCTTTGACCTCATCCTTGAGTTAAGTTCATCTGCGCCATAACTGCCTTCTGGGACGGGATGCGTACTCTCTTTCCTGCCATGGATAGCATAGGTTTGCTAACTTACGCCGAGAGAGAATAGTATCCTACACTCATCTTGCCCGTCAATTTCAAATTATACTGGATAAATTTGAATTTTTCCGTGTAACAGGCTTAATGGCGGAGGACCACACTACTCAATTAGGGATCATTTGGTACGATAAATAAGTAAAAATTGGGACAAAAATTTACTACTTACTTATCTCTTGTACCGAGATAGTTTATGCCTATCAGAGCATGAAATAATAATTTCAGGATAAAGCAGTAAAGTAGATAATTTCAGGATTAATAAAACAAATCAAATAATCATAAAAATAATTTTAATATAATTAATTATAGTATACTAATCCCGCATGAGTTGTACTCAGACCAAACTCTCCGTTAAAATGTATTGTCGGCACCAAAGTATCAGTAACATAAATCTCCATAGCTGGGCTGGAGTCGTATTTTTGTGTGAGTTAAGCTAAAGTCAACCAAGCCTCACTTTCAGCTTCATTAGGTAACTTTCGCACCCCCACCCCCCCACTTTTAGGTCTAACAACTTATTGTTCTTTGCCAATGTTGCTGACATTTTGGATTTTATGGTTTACATAGTTAATTTCTCAATTATTTGGTAAGTAACTGAACCAAATGTAGTCCCCTTATTGTTTGTTAATTCAGAATAGAAGTGACTCTTTGCAAACTGCTGGATTTTGACTCTGCAAAATAGTTTTTTTCCATATGGAGAATGGACTTCAATTTCAAAGGTTGTGCTGTGTCCAGAGCGTTAAATTGTTATCAATCTTTGGAGTTGTGATTGCTGTTATTGCGCTGCTATCCCAACTACTTGCACTTCCGTACGAAAATTACATTTCTGTTTTATCAAATGCTGGAAGCTCGACTATTTGGCCAGAAAGGAGATCGTATGCAAATTCAACAATAGGCTTTCGTTGGAACATAAGTATATATTCGACACAAGGGAATCGATCGGCTCAGCTTTTGCAGCTTAAGTCATCTGCAGCTCCTCCAGTTGGTTGGGAGAATGTGATTTCGGATACTGGTAATTCAATTTCATCTGATGTAGCCAAGACGTCCGTACCATTTAATGATAAAGGGTTAATTAAAAATCAGACAACGGATGCCAATTTTAATTTGTTACGAGCTGCTGGTGCCTCTATATTGCAGCGTAAAAGAAGAAGAAGACCGACATCAATCTCCTACATGAACTCTTTAGTGCTGCAGAATTCTATTAGTTTAGTGGTATGACTGTTGCAGATGTCAATTCTAATCAGAGTGGAGATTAATTATCAATTCATTTTTGTTATCTAAACTGCTTGTATTGCTGGTTGTAGAGATCACAATGGCATTCTGCACGTGAACTGGAACTCCGAAATGCAAAGTTTCAGATTGAAAATTCTCAGATAATTAGAAACGTTCCAGAAGTTCATGCATCTATCTTTCGAAATTATTCCAAGTTTACGAGGTGACTGGATTTGCTTTTGATTCTTAGTTACTACTTAATATCAATGTATTCATGATTTTAATGTATTGTGAGATGCTTTATCTAGGTAAGTTCTACAAACAGGTGGTTAGAACGATTATGTTGTATGGGGTTGAGTGATGGCCAGTAAAAACTCACATATTAGAAGATGAATATAGCTGAAATGAGGATGTTGATATGGATATGCGGGCGCACTAGGTTGGATAAGGTTAGGATTGAAGATATTCGGACGAAGGTGGGGTGGCTTCCATGGAGTACTAGATGCGAGAAGCGAGGCTTAGATGGTTCAGGCCTAGATGTCCCAGTTAGGAGGTTGGAATTCTTGGCTTTGGCGGGTATGAGAAGAGTAGAGGACGGCCTAAGGGGTATTGGAGAGAGGTGATCAGGCAGGACATGGCGCGACTCTAGCTTAATGAGGACATGGCCCTTGATAGTAGAGTGTCGAGGTCGAAAATTAGGGTAGAAGGATAGTAGGTAGTCGGGCATTTTTCTGATCTTTTACCGGTTGTTTAGGGCTACTCTATTAGTATCTTGTCGTTGTTCTTTGATTGCTAGTATCCTTACATTGTTGTTATCATTTTTCTGGCTATTGTTGTTGATGTTTGATTGTTTTCTATTCATCCTCCCGAGCCGATGGACTTTCGGCTGTTATATCTCAGTAGATATGAATATGATTGCAACACATTTATTCATCACTAAAATCTTCTCGAGTTTTCCTGCTCTTGCAATATAGTGCAAATGTAGCTATAACATTATGTATTTGGCAAGTTGGAAAGGAGGCTTGAGAAAAGTTTATCAACTGGGGATGTTGCTTCCTCCATGTGAAAATATCGAGGAAAAAAAACAAAGGGATCTATTCACATCCCTTCATCTTCTTAGTTCCATGATGCAGACTAAATGTATGGTTATATTCTTTTCTGCTTAGTTTTGTTTCAAGGTGACCCACCTGTTGGAGGTAGTATCCTGTGCCCAATGAATAGAGTTGTTGCATTTGTTGGTATGAGATTGTGATACATTATAGCCATTTGAAAGACGTTTTCAATTTGTACTTTCATCAAGTCAACTAATCAGCCTTGGTTTTGGGAAAAACATGCACCAGATGTTGAATTCTTTGATCCTTTTGCAGGAGCTATGAGCTGATGGAACGCCTCCTTAAAGTTTATGTTTATAGGGAAGGGGAAAAACCAATATTCCATCAGCCATATCAACGAGGTATTTACGCTTCTGAAGGGTGGTTTATGAAACTGATGGAGAAAAACAAACAATTTCTTGTGAAAGATCCCAAAAGGGCTCACTTATTTTATTTGCCTTTTAGTTCTCTGAGGCTAAGACAAGCTCTTTCACAACAAAATTCTCATCAGAAAGATTTGGAAAATCATCTCAGCAATTACATTGGAAGAATTTCTAGAAAATATCATTTCTGGAATAGAAGCAGAGGGGCTGATCATTTTTTTGCTGCTTGTCATGATTGGGTATGGTTTTTCTTGAGCTCTATCCCATTATGATTGTTGCATTAGATGGTGCTTTGGCAGTTAATTGTGTCAATCTACTCATCCTTCCCCGCAACCTCTTTCTGACAACTTTGGGAAAGCAAATTAAAAGAGTAAGGGAGTTCTTTTGTTCTTTTGTTCTTTTTAATAAAACGTTAGTTGTATAAAGATATAGTTTTGTTTTTTATTCTTTCATTTCTTTGGAAAAAGGTAGAATGTTGAAGAATCATAGGATATTTTCTGAATCTGCAACTTGGACGGTGTCCTTTTACAAATCTGGAGTATTGTCAGGTAGCAATCTATCATTCTTTTACTAAAAGTAAAAGCACATTATAGGCACCCCGACTCACGAGGAAGAGCATGGAAACTTGTGTTAGAGCTCTCTGCAATTCAAATATAGTTGGAGGTTTCAAGATAGGGAAGGATGTCTCTCTTCCAGTAACTTATGTTCGTTCAGCTGAAAACCCGCTCAAAGATCTGGGAGGAAATCCTCCTTCAGCAAGACCTGTCCTTGCCTTTTTCGCTGGAGGCATTCATGGTTATCTTCGTCCTATCTTATTGCAACATTGGAGTGACAAAGAACCTGATATGAAGATTTTTGGACCTATGCCTCGTGATACTGAAGGTAAAGCTGAATATAGAAAACTAATGAAAAGCAGCAAATATTGCATCTGTGCCAGGGGTTATGAAGTACATACTCCAAGAGTTGTGGAGTCCATACACTATGAGTGTGTACCTGTGATCATATCAGATAATTATGTGCCACCTTTCTTTGAGGTTTTCGACTGGGAATCATTTTCTGTCTTTGTTTTGGAGAAAGATGTTCCAGACTTGAGAAACATTCTTCTATCAATTCCTGAGGAGAAGTACATGGAGATGCAATGTAGGCTGAAGATCGTTCAACAGTATTTCCTTTGGCACAAAAATCCTGTAAAGTATGACTTGTTTCACATGATCCTTCACTCAATTTGGTATAACAGAGTATTTCAGGTAAAATCTGAATAAGGATGTCAAAGGACTTCAGAATTTTTGATATTGAGGGACGTCGGTAGGAGCAAATCCCAATAAAGGACTTCGCATAGAGTAGAGCAGAGGAAACACACATATCCCAGATGATTTGAACGCTTGAAAGATCATATCCAGTACCAGATATGATCCTATTCTGTTCTATGCGTGAAACTGCCTGGTAACTGCTTCAGCTTTAATTCGTTGCTATTGTTGGCGAGCTGAACGTAGCACTAAGTGTTGATACCTGATAGTATCCTTCTTCTTTGCAGCCTCGTGTATGCTTGTCTACTGCTCTAATAATTTACCTATTGTTGCCATTTACCTATAGAAGAACTTCCTAGCTATCTTCCTAATGCATTTTCCATAGTCGCCACATTTCTCTCAAGTGGATTAACACTGAAATTCTTGGCTAGCCTGACAGTTCATTTGATTCGTTTTCTTTTCTCTTTTTCTTAATCTTGTATGCGTTAGTGCATTGTAGAGCCGTCCTTAAAGTATCGCAATAGAATTTATGATCCTCTTTTTCCTTCTCTATGTGAAAGTGGAATTGATGATCCGATGCATTACTAAGCTTATGGCCATAAGAGATTTTGCTAATTTACAAACATCGAGCGAGAGTTCTTTAAATGGCTGTTCAGTTTTCTTTGGTCTGATCAAGATCAGTAGCAAGATAATTTTGGGCATTAATATTGATTTTTATCCTTATACTATCTACTACTGCACCAAACAGGCTCTAAAGGAACATTAGTAACTGGTTTTGCTAGTTGAGGCTTCCTGGTTTTCATTGTACTTCAAATTTTTAGGGGGAAGCTCAAAGCGAAAATACAACACGAATTAAATTACTACTCTTTTTTCTGGTGTTCTTTCATTGGGTAATTTTGGGAGAAAACAATGAAATTTATCCTTTTAGAAAACGATTGTTTACAATAGTAATTTATAACATTAAACTAATCATCACAAATAACTTTTATATATAACAATATGAATCATTTTTATTATTAAATGACAGATTAAAAAATGCACTTGGACAAAAGAAAGAGCATTTCTACAAGTATTGGAAGAGAATTAACGCCGATAGCATTAAATCGTTTTTCTTAGAGAGATTCCATTTACTGGGAGTTTAAAAAGGTTTCAATAGAATCTTGACATAAAAATTAGATAAGTGAAAGTAATACTAATTCCCCTAAAATTTAATTCAGATGTCTCTCTCACCAAAAGTTTTATACTATTCGAAGTAATAAATCCTCTAATAGGGACAGTAAAACCTCGAGACAAATATATGCAACTGTAGTAGGCGTTTCTAGCCACCATATATTACTAAACTAAGATTTTCAAAGTCCCCATGAATGTTAGATGATCAACCCGAAGATAACAATTAGGAAGAAAAAGTAGGTAGCACAACATAGTTGTATTTGCACTTACCCCTTCTCATATTGAGCAAATGAACTAACCAATTAAAACCAAAATCTTACATTCTAGAAAGAAAAAAGAAGAAGCAAATACTCCACTATATATGCGTGCCTTTCCCAGAGCCTGACTTGCATTACAAAGTATAGCATTTTTAGATACAATTTACTACTAGCTAGCTAGAAATGGAAATGAAATTCATGACCCTAATGCTAACAATGATGACAGCCATGGCTATATTTGAAGGGGAATTGAGTATGGCAAATCTGATGGAGGTGAAATGTATACAAGTTTGCATGAACGAATGCAAGATAACTGGTATAGCAACTGCTGCCTGTCTTAAATTCTGCCCACTTCACTGTGTTCCACCTACGCCTCCTCCAGAAGTCCGCTATTGCAATCTCCGATGCATTCTTGAACATTGTGTTGACTACAAGAATGGTATTTCATCCCTTCATGTTTAACTTTTGGATATTGTTGCCGAAAAGTTAGCACGTCGTTCTAGTACGAATGACTGCATTTGTATGCACGTAACACATTCATCCACCGAGCTAGACTATAGCTTACAGGTTTGGTCGAACCCAGAAGGTTCGGTCAAATGTGTTTATCTTGAAATATCTATTGAATATTTATAAGTTACTACTTTCTTCATTTCAAAAAAATTGTTTTAGTTTGACTTGACACAAACTTCAATAAATAAGGAAAGACTTTTGAGATATGTGGTTCTAAATAAGCCATAGCATTTGTGTGGCTGTAAAACTTTTGAAACTCGTGATCTAAAACCTACCATAACATTTGTATGGCTGTAAATGCTTCCTAATAAAAAAATATTGAAAGGTGTCAATCTTTTTGGAACTGACTAATAAAAAAATAGTAACAATCTTTTTTAAACAGGAAAAATATTAATTTAGAGTTCAGTAACTTAACAGTACTAGAACCTCAAACCTATAAACTAGAATTCATCGTGCCCGTGCATGCTTTGGAAATATTATGTGAAGCCAAAAGTGAAGATTTTTTCTCCAGCATTTTCTACTGTAAATCTATTTGAACAAACTTGAACAAGTTTCTGAACAAGCTTGTTGGACATGAAGAATAGTTCTCCACATCAATATGATGACTTTTCAGGAAAAATAGTACCCGACGATGAATTTTTCTTGAATTTTTGAAATATTATATTTTGCTGATAATATTTTTATGTAGTTTTATTTTCTACAAATGAAATTTCATCTCTTCAATTTGGTGCTTATATATCGTTGCAGGTGAAGAGAGACTGGAGGGCTGCGTCTCCAGCTGCCGGAAGAATGATCATTGCTAAATTTCTAGTTCTATAATGACACAGCTTACCCACAAACAAAAATGCCTCATAATTCTAGTCCTCTATTTCTGTTTATTTTTCTTTTAATTAGTGAGTTTCAGCTTTCAATTCTCTCTAAAGAATTTGGATCAGATGATACAGACGTTATCTAATTGCAGATTTTATTTGGTGGGAGTTCCGGTGAGAAATTTGCTAATGAAGTTTTTTGAATTTATTAAATTAATGGATAGATAGAAAACGATCAGTTATAAGTTTGTGATATTAAGCTGTTGCTACATTGTAACATATGCAAGTCTACACCAAATATCATAAGGGTCTTAATTCAGAACATTAACGAATAATACTTTTAAAACTTGACTCGATAAAGAAAAAAATATTATATCATCGACCTGCGCGAAAATAGCAGAGAGAAAACTAACATTCACTTTTATGCTTCTTAAAACAGACATACAATAAACGAATATAAAAATAGCTTTCAAAAGAAGAGGATTAATTTAGTCTAATTGAGAAGTCAACATACTTGTTACTACGTTAATAAAAAAATTTAAAAAAAAAAAAACAGATCTTTTTATACTAGTAAAGCAGTTCAGCAATTGTAAAATCCAAATACTTTTAATTGAACCGCAGCTTCTCTTAACAGTGATATTAAAACTTTTAACATATCTACTATTTCAAGATATTTCTCAGATGAACCCCACTTCCAACAAGCGCTGACTACTGCAATATCAGACATCATTTTTTAAACTCCGTATCAAGATTTCTAGGTGTTATTTATATTTGGAGAAATTATTGTGGGGTCCATCCCTATAAATGAAATAAAGAAAAAGGGAAATTTGTGAGGTCCATTCTCATAAATGAAACAAAGAAAAAAGGAGGAAAGGGTCCATCACCATAAATGGAACAAAGAAAAAAAGGAGGAAAAATAGTACTTATAAAGGAGAGCTTTAGCTCTCATCTCTACACACCAACAAAGAGAGAGAGAAAAGGGTATAAGAAAATAGTCTGTGAAAAAAATAGAGAGTGAGCAATATTGTAGTGAGGTGGGAATATCAAAAGAGAGTTATTTCTTTTGAGTGTTGTAGTGGTCTTTGGAGTATTTTAGTCGGACCTACAAAGTGTAAAATTTTTTGCTATAGTGATATCAGTTGCTCGTCTCGGGGTCGTAATTTTTTTCCCTTATTCAAAAGGATTTTCCACGTAAAAATCTTGGTGTCGTTGTCACTCTTTTATTATTGCTAATTACCGTATCTCGGTGCTACGTTATTATTCTATTTTTATTACTATGAATATTATTTCTGTAGGGGGTTTATTCCCAACAATTATATCTTGTAACTCTTATAGTCAGTTGACTAATATCAGATAAATAACACCTAATTTCTACTTTCATTTAAAAAAAACAATGATCTCAATTTGCCTCGAAGCTTCAAAGGAATATGCGTCAATAGCTTCATTTATTTTCGATTTGTTGCATAAGAATAATTAGTTATGTGTATCATATACTTTAGTCCAGATACCCAGATGCTGCAATTACATAACAAATTGCTACACCTGTTCTGATATATTCCGCAATTAATTACATAAATTAAGGGCATTAGGTTCCAAATTACTGCATTGGATTGAAGTTAATTTTGGATCTTGTTGCTTGAATCCGACGTATGCTAATTATCCTACTGAAGTGGGAATGCTGCACTGTGCTCATTGGTTTAAACTTTAAACCTCATTAAAGCTAAAAAACCAAGGAAATATAAACACTGATCCGAGGTTGGTAATAGAATTAACCTGAACCAACTTTGTTCTTTTTTTTGTAACCCGCTGAATTATCAGTTACTAATAAAATGGGTAATGCATTGGAAGGGAAAGAAAAGGGAATGGGTTAGAAGAAGTTGAACCTAATAGTATTATTTTCTAAGACATCATGGAAGGGATAAAACTTATCAACACTCTAACTAGATGAATATATATATATATATATATATATATATATATATATATATATATTTTTTTTGGATATATTTAGTGCAGTAGAATTTTGTGTTTGATTGTTTGTTGTATCAAAAAATCAAAAATCATGTTAGATGATGATTAGCTCATCGATTGGACGTAGTGGCATTAGGGTAGAAAAAATATCAGGTAGTTGTTGCTACAACTTAGGACCTTCGAGTATGAAGTTAGTTTTGTCAAAGCTTAACTTCAAATGTCACTAAAATTCAACAAAAAATGTTACATAAATATGATACTTTTTAGTGTGATCTATAACTTTTAGCCTCACACTTGTCTTATGAGCAGACACTTGTCTTATGGGCAAAACTTTAAGGTCAAAAGTTAAAAGTATTGCGAATGAGGCAAGTGATGAGCAAGCTTGTTGAACTTGAAGTTCTGGCCCGAGGCAAGTGGCGATAAAAATTCAAGATCATCCATTTTGAGGACTAATAGTGGTTATAACAAGTTTATTCAATTGTTAGTAACTTGTATCAATTTTATTCAAATGTGCAATGAATATGAATGCAACGCGTATCAACTATAATATGTATGAACTATAACCAACGCGAAATACAAGGGTGTATATAATGGGTACAACTTGTATCGACTGTATACATGGGTGCACACAAATGATACAACATGCCTTGTTTGTTCACGCAACGAGTACATCTAAAGCGGAATACAGAAATACAGATGAATAAAATACTCTTATTGAGAGTCGAACTCAATACCTTCACTAACTAAACATGGCTCTAACCAACTAAGCTACGAGAGCTTGTTGCTCTTTTGTTTCAGTTCAAAATAATTAATCTCTAAATTTATAGATTTTCTATAAGATTTAAGTATAGCTATGAATGGTAAATTTACTGAAAGTATAGCTACGAATTGTAAATAAGTATAAATGTTTGTTGTGTCACGTAATTTTTCTAACTTTTATTATTTTCACATATTAGAAGGCCGACCTTCTGAGTTTTGAAAGGGGATCAGGGCCCAAATGTTAACAAAGCTTAGGCCCAGTTGAGGAACGGCGAACATATCTTATACCCTAAACTCAATTCTATATAAGTGAGTGTGTTTTGCATTCAGTAGGGTTTGTTCCTCCGGTCGCCGTCTGAAGAAAATGGTAAGCTTCAGTCATGGTTACACAATCCCTGTTCTTCATTTTGCAATTGTATTGATTTTTTTTTTCCTTTTGCGGGAAGTGTAGGCTCCAAAGAAGGGTGTAGCAGTAGCATCAAAGAAGAAACCAGCTCAGGCGAAGGTGGTGAATCCACTGTTCGAGAAGCGGCCCAAGCAGTTCGGAATCGGTGGTGCGTTGCCACCAAAGAAGGATCTGACGAGGTTCGTGAAATGGCCTCAGGTGGTTCGTATCCAAAGGAAGAGGAGGATTCTCAAGCAGAGGTTGAAGGTCCCTCCTGCTCTCAACCAGTTCTCCAAAACCCTGGACAAAAACCTCGGTCAGTGTCACTATGCTTTATAACCGCATTTCCTATATTTTTGAAGTGTTTTGCTAAAAGTGCTGTATTTCGTGAATAATTAGTTAAATATTTTCTATTACCTGTCCACTCTATTTGTAGGTGTTCCTCTTGATAATTAATTACTATTGAAATAAAGATCACTTTTTGCCTATGTAACTGGCCTCTATATTCATTACGCTCGATTTGGGCTCATTTCGTTCTAACACTTGTCTTTCGTCGAGCTCTTTTTGCATATAAAAAGTAACAATGGGCTGTTAGCTTTATTCTCCCTGTGTGTGTGTGTGTATCTGTTTAGGGATACATTTTTAGTCTTAAATGTCTTAAATACTGCATGTTTTCAGTTTGAACTTTCATCCGAAGTGGTGGCATAATTGGCAAAGAGGAATCATGATAAATGGAGTGTTTTTTGCACTATAATGAGTTTCCATATAGGTTTGACCTAGCCTCATTGTAACATACAGTTGAATGAGTGGGTGTTTGTTCTTGGCTTATGGATAATTATGATTCCGATAATGTATCTTCTCTCAGAGAGAGTTTACGAACCCCTCAACTTTTGCTATGTGAGCAAAATGGAGAACACCTCTAGGCCTCACACCCTGACAACTATTAGCTTATTATTGTTTGGTAACCAAGTAGCTGAATGAGCTACTATTGCCTCCATCTGGAATACTTTTAAAAACTTCTTTTTGAGAAGGAGAATCAGTTTAGACATTACCATAATATTTTGTTGGAATTCCTCATCGGATAGTACATATTGCGTATTCTTAGGTCTATACCCTGTGGATGTTGTTTCTTTTGTAAAATGTTAGATTTGACTTGTACCACTTCAAAAAGAGTTAATTGTCATGAACTTTTAACTTTTGTTTTCAGCATGTTGAACTTTGCTTTCGAGAAACTAATATTCTGGCAGAAACGTTTTCTGAAATGTCTTCTGTTATTACCAAATATACCTTTTAATCAGTCTTACAAGGCTAAGCTGTGACGTAATACTTGGTCATTATGTGTCTTGCCACTTCTCTAGTATGCCACAATGGAGAATATCATTCATCAGCTCTCTACTCAACCTTTTCTATTGTTTTACTTGCAATGAGGTATTTTATTTCATTGACTGAATTAAATTATCTTGATTTGTCCATTGAATATGCAGCGACAAACCTGTTCAAGATGCTTCTCAAGTACAGGCCCGAGGACAAAGCTACAAAGAAGGAGCGTCTTGTGAAAAGGGCTCAAGCTGAAGCTGAAGGAAAAACTCCTGAAACAAAGAAACCCATCATCGTGAAGTATGGTCTTAAGCACATCACATACCTTATTGAGCAGGTTTGTTCTTGTCTTGCAAAGGATCTTTATCTGGCTCATCTTTTTTTTCTTCCTAAAGTAGGCTATTTCCCCTTGATATGCTTGCAGAACAAAGCACAACTGGTAGTGATTGCTCATGATGTGGACCCAATTGAGTTAGTTGTCTGGCTTCCTGCTCTATGCAGAAAGATGGAAATTCCTTACTGCATTGTGAAGGGGAAAGCACGTTTAGGATCGGTGAGCAATCTAAGTATCTTTATAATCTTAATAATGCTTCATGACATACTGGTCAGATGCAAGCTAACAATGGAATTTATTGTAAAATTGTCTTCATAATCCTCTGTAATTTCGTGTCCAAATTTTTTTTCTTGAAATTGCTGGTTTTTATTATTTGAAGGAATTTAAATCTGGGCTTTGGATTGCAAAATAGGGGAGAGCTTATGAATAATAGCTTTGAAATACTTACAGGTTTTCTGTGGGGTGCCCTACAAATCTAAAAGCCTTAAACAGCAAATGTAAAAATGGCATCATAGTACGGATTTGTTGCAGTTCTAAGTGGATATTTTTTATGCTTCTGAAAAGTAATTTTTGTTCTCTTTTTGGAGCCAATTTTTGCTTTTCTAGAAGCTAAACCCACTTCTGACTCTTTCGTTCACAAATTCGCCTCCAAACGCCATTATATTTTTGTTTGTCGTTTTCGTTTACCAATCAAAAACAATGCTTCATGACAGATTAGATACTGATAATTATGCATTGTATACAGATTGTGCATAAGAAAACTGCTTCAGCTCTGTGTTTGACAACAGTGAAGAATGAAGATAAAATGGAGTTCAGCAGAATTTTGGAGGCAATTAAGGTATCTCTATTTAGATATAACTAGTTTGGTTTGCTTTTTGCCCTAAAGCTATTCCAAGGATATCTCTTGATACTTGTTTGCATTTCCAGGCTAACTTCAATGACAAGTATGAGGAGAACAGGAAGAAGTGGGGTGGTGGCGTCATGGGTTCCAAATCACAGGCCAGGACCAAAGCGAAAGAGAGGGTTCTTGCCAAGGAAGCTGCCCAGAGAATGAACTAAGAGCTTGCTGTGATATACACTGCTTGGATTAGAGAGTTTCTCGGCCAAATTTTGTGTTTGGTTCATATGCTTGACAATGTTAGAGATATTAGTTTTGACAAGCTTCTTTATGTTTGCCTTTTGCAGATTATTGATCTGTGGGAGAAACTTTAAATTGTATCAGAAGTTTTTGTTAGATATTTTGTTGAATTGGGTTTTTATGATAGCGAGATGGGAAGTCAATCAATTAACTACACTTTTATTGCTTAGATATCACTTTGCTTGTTGCTAAGTGGAGAATCTACTCATGGACGGTGCTTTAGGGGTTTTACGTTATTGATTGATAATTTGGTGCCAATTTTTTTTTTTCTGCAGTCTCTTAAAATTATATAGAGAGTGGGATGGTGTTCTTACTGTGACAACAAATCAATTTTGACAGAAGTGCACATTAATGTAATTTGCGAGTATAGACATGCTAAAAGTCCTTAAATGGCGGTCAAGAGAGTAAACTTTTAAATGTTCGTCCACCCTTGAGAGTTTTCAGTATGGTTTTTCTTAGTCCCCTCTCTCTAGAAATCTTTTACCATTAAAAATAACTTCAATGTTTCACCTTTAATTCATCATTTGAAATGTTGGAATACCTAAAAATAGGGGTAGAACAAGGATCAGCAAAATCTGGTGGAGCGTAAAGAGTTATTTGTTGGCTAGGAAGGAGTATTAGATTTAGAAGTAGTTTGTTTTTGAAATTAAGAGGATTCTCAAGAAAGAGGGATGTGGATTTAGAATCTTCACAACTCCACTTAACCTAGAATCATAGAGATTATTGAATTTAATTGGTGAGGAGAGAGAGCTACTTTAGATGAGGGACCAACACTTCAACTCTCCTTCTAGATTACTTTAGGTGTCTTTATTTTTTAGTATCAACTATTGGTCCAATTAAGCTTCCTACTTAGAACACAAGGCAGGCAGCTGTACCTCTATTAGATTTTCTTCATCTATCACTTTCGTCTTACCGTCCATCTCATTCTCATCCAGAAAAACGAAAAAAAGAGATATTTTTAAACACCAAATTACGACATCGTTTGGATCCCTCCCTTTGCTCAATCAAGAACCTCAAATCCCAACAGTAGAAGTAAAGACTTTTGTGAAGCTATTGATGGCGTGTACCTCTATTTAATTCTCTTCGAAACGCTCAAAATTCCCCGCAGACAAGAATATCACAAACTTAAAATCCAGGCTAAGTTATTAATTTAAATTCTATTCATCTTTCGACAAAACGCGCATGATCTACCAACCCACTGAGCTCAAATTCATGCCTCAGTTACCCTTAAATCAATTATTTTACTTCTTATAACTGTATTTGTGGATTTTGGCTTTTGTTAAAGTCCGATAATTGAAAGCTCAAAGTGAAGAAAAAGAGAGGACACAAGATGATCAATCAGATTGGAGGGAAAATTTGTTCCTGGACGCGGACGAAGATCGTTGATCCTCTTTTCCAAATCCTCCAAAGGTAGCTATATTTACTTTTTTACCCTTCTCTTTATTAGAGCATGTAAAAATCTGTATGAGTGAAATGAAATGCTTATTCAAGCAGAAAAGATTGCATTTTTCTTTAAATTGAGTTTCTGGAGTTTTGAAGTCAGTACCTGAATACTGATATTCAATTAGTAGTAATTTTCTAATGATAAGATCAATAAAGTAAGAAGCTTTACTAATATGCACAATGAATGGTTTTGTTGATATGCGAAAAGGGGAGCAGAGCCGAAGCAATTGGCATTCTCTGCAGCTCTTGGAATTACATTGGGGGTATTTCCCATTTGTGGTACGTTCGGTTAATCTGGAATTAGTTCTTATTATCCTTGACTCCTTGTTTTATGTAAATTTCTGTCTATATGAAAGCATTCCTTGTTTACTGCCTTAAGCTTGTGGTATATTCTCTGAATATGCATTCCAAATACTTCTCCTAAAAGGTAATTTCATGACTAAAAGAAAGTTATCTTTGACTGTAATTCAATTCTTTTCTTAATGTGTTGAGAAAAGTTGAGAGTACTGAATTGCAAGGGGATGATAATGGTAAAAGGATTGATAATAAGATGGATTGGAGAAATTTCTTTTACTGAAGTGGAAATGGATTAAACCGTGCAATATCAAAATGCTATTGAAATGATATATTAAGATGAAGGAATTTTGGGATGTAGAAATGGATCTATCGATTGGAGAAGAAAATTGGTCAATTGATTAATTGCCATTAGTGTCAGTTTGGGAGCTCCACCCCATAAGAATACGTTTGAATATCTTCCTTCACAGAGTGTTTATTCAACATGCTGTGGAACTATTATTCCTGTCTGGAGTAAGCAAAGCCAACTTCCATACTTATTCCTTTGGTATGACATTGGTTCAGCGTATATCATCATCTAGAAGCTTATTTGAATTCATCATTTTACTCTTTTTTCATGATTTTATGATGAAAATTTACTTCATCAACTGATGGAAATATCTAGGTTCCTTTTCTTAAGAAGCTAACACAAACATGTATTATGAAAGGCAGAGCTGTTTAATATCTTACTCTGTGTGCGTATAATGATGAAGGTGAGGTAATAATTCATTGACTACATGTGAGTAGGTCCTGTTAATTTCCAGTTTAATTTCTTCGTCGCTGGCTAGAAATAATTGAGTGAACTAACTTCTGCCTTGATAAAATTATTGAATTTTACTAATCAAATGTTTTTCTCAACAGGTGTCACTGTGTTCCTATGTGCGATCGCTATTGCATTATTTGGATCCTTTTGTAACGCTCCAACTGTGGTGTTGGCTAACTTCATTGCTACTCCAATTGAGTTGAGGTGCTTAACAGTGGTTCTTTATAAGATCAATTGCTCGATTCTTTTGCTATCGCTACAAGTTTGTTTCTTTTCCTCTAAGACCATCCTCCCTGCCCCCGTTACCTGGTCCAAGATCTCTTCGATGGCTAGGCATCTATGCTAAATAGGAGATTTGTTTAATATCTATTTCTGCCGTAGTTGTTAGTGTTGCACATGCTTCTTGTCACCAATCTTTATGCTAGGATCCCTAGAACAAAATCTGTGGGTTGTGAGAACTGGGGAACAAAATGAGGATGTGGCATCATGTTATGCTTTTGGTGATTAGCATCAATTTTATGCATTTTCTAATCTATGATCCTGCAGGAATTAAAGTTTCTTCAATTGAAGAAGACCCACATTTGGACATAGTATATTGGATATCTGTTTCTTGTCTGTCGTTAAGCTGTGACAAAAAGAAAATCTCTCTCTTTCTCTCTCTCTCTCTCTCTCTCTGCGTGTGTGTGTGTGTGTGTGTGTGTGTGTGTGTTAGGATTCTTATGTTCAAACTGTATTGTGATTTCATTTCATTTGCAGTCCCATGATTTGCAATAGTACAACTTTGTCTGTGCATGTAAATGTCCTCCTCGCTTCAGGAATCATTGGGTATTTTCCGCTTTGGTATAGTACTTGACATGGAAATAAAGAGCAAAAGAATTAGATAGGTAATGGAGAAGCTATGCCGCTGGTGATAGATGTGCAACCAAACAGAACACTCATGATATTGAGGGTTCATACAGCTGGCACCAACTAGCTTGGGATTGAGGCATTGTTGTTGTTGTTGTTGTTGTTGTTGGGGTATTGACGGTTGGGCATGAATTTCCTGCATCATTATGTTTTAGGGGTAACACTAATTTGTGGTTCCCAAGGGTTTAATATGATGTTTTCTTCAACGGTAAACTGTGATCTGCCACTCTTTAATTTAAGCTATATTTCATCAGGTTCTCCATTGTCTGAGCAAACTTGTGATTTCATTTACTTCTTTTCTTTAGTACTTAACTTACCTGTGACATTGGTATGCTTAAGTCCTCATTTAGTGCTGTGCCTTCCATTTTGCAGTCTGGTGATTCCATTCCTACGTTTGGGTGAGTTTGTCACTGGTGGATCTCATTTTCCTTTGACGTCTGATGCGCTAAAGAAGGTCTTTACTGGTGAGGCTTCAAGGGAAGTCCTGCTCAGCATTCTCCACGCAGTAAGTAAAGAAGTTTTCGCATCCAAGCATCTCGTCCTTCCTTTGTTTCTTTTATCAGTATCATCTTCTTGATTGTTAAACCAAAAATTTAGTTTGAGACTTATCTGGAACAGCTGGCTTCTTCAACCCTTTTATACTACAGCCTGCATTATTAAGTACCAAAAGAAGAGGAAAGGCATATTTCACTTATCCATTATTTTTGGTCAAATTGGATAACTGTGTTGTTCTTTAAAGCTCTGTAAAGCATAACTATCCATTTCGTTAATTATTCATGCATACTTATTAAAGGGTCATAAGGGGAGCCTTGGAGCTATGGTAAAATTGTCTCTGTGTGACCTATGGAGTCGTGGAAGCAGCCACTAATGCTTGCATTAAGATAGGCTGTCTATATCACACCCTTGGAGTGCGTCTTTCCCCCAACCCTGCGTGAACACAGGATGCCTTGTGCACCGGGATGTTCTTTTTATTAAATCAAAGGGTCACTTATACTTGTCATGTATGGATGTGTGAAATATGTGTTTATGACTATGACTGATTTTTAACACTGGACTTTTGGACAACTTTTTGCAGCTGTTGGGGTGGCTTGTTGCTGTACCATTCATCCTAGCTGGACTTTATGTAGTGTTTTTGCCATGTTTTACGATCTTGGTTCTTAAGTGTAGTACCGGTCCTCCAAGCCCCAAGAAGCCCCTTATAGACGTCAAGGTTAAAGCGAGGGATATATGATTTTTACATTGTACTAAATGTGGGAGTTTCTGCTACTTGTAAATAGAACTTAAAAGGGAGTCTGGTAGTTCTGTATATGTATTAAGTTCAACATTTCCCCACCTAAGTTCCTCAATTGCCGAAGTCCATTCACCTCTACTGTCCTCTATCTCTTCTTACACAAAAGAATTGTCATTGAATTCTGCTCTTTTAATCCCTTCACTGGCAGGTTTTATAAATTCAATGTGTTGTAGACTTCTAATGCATTTGTCTTTCATGTGTTTATGCGGGCAGTGTAAAGTGTAAACTATCTTGGAAGAGTGGTTGAGTTAAGAGGAACCATAAGTAAAGGGGCCAAAAGATGCTTAATTTAATTAATTGATAGTTAAATATGATTAGTTAGAAGTCATGAATACCGTAGTGAAAATTGCCAAATTACCAGGAAATCGAAATACAATTTCTTCTCCTAGTATTTTCGAACACAATGTTGATCGTTGTTATATTATACTACAAAATTAGTAACTGTTATTATTGCAACAAATACAAAGTCGGTGAAATTCGACAAGTGGGATCAGGGGAATTTAACATGTATGCAGATCTTATTCCTATGAAGATCTTATGAAGGTAGGGAAATGCAATATTCCTGCAGGAACAAATTTATGGGGACAGTCAATCAGCACTTGTTTACTTCTGACCGTATGTAAATATAATATTCTTGAGAGTTTTAACCTATACATCACTAGGTTAATTTTTTTTTACATTACCAAGTCACCGTATAAAAGTGATGACATTAGGAGTCCAATGAATATCTTTGCAATCAAGATTTTCATATTACTATTAACTTTTTAAGTAATTTTCAGTTTTTTATTACGGATATTACCATTTAATTCTTGAAGAAATTCTCAAACTTGAAGTCAATCTATGTCTTGAATTACTAAAGAAATTTAGTAGTTTAAGTTTGACAATATAAGTTAGCGCGTTTTTTGATATGGTATGGAGGTATTAAGAAAAAACTGAACTTTCCCCCAATACGTGAAGTGATGAAATTATATGTTACTCACTGCCAGATTAAATTACACAATTAAATTATTAAAAAAAAATCAGATGTTGAAACTTTAATTGTCAATACAAAGTGCTAACTCATATTCGGGCAAAGTTAAGTAAACATAATTGTGAACTCATTAAAAGGCCATATAAAGAAAGAACTAACTGTTAGAGAATAATACACAATGTGACATTTTACTTCACCGATTGAGATGTTAAAACTCGACTTTGTACGTTTTGAAAAAAAAAGGTGTTTTAAATAACCGTTGATGTGTATGTGATGCTCAGAACGCAACTTTAATTTTATTGCAATTTGCATAACATATCTAAGATTTCGATCTAACAAGAGAAAAAAAGAAAGAAAAGAAGTAAACGTATATCATATTCTAAAAAATCAACTTTATCTATCGACTATTGTTATATGTTACAAAGGAAGCCCAAAGTTGACACGTAGAATGCCCAGGACCCACAATACCAACATCATTTGTAATGCTTATCTCAAATCGAAGAACAGTAACGCAAATAAATCTAGTTAGCTGCTATCAAATACCATTACACCATTTTACAAGCCCTTCATTCATATAAAAAAGTTACTGCTAATATAATCTACCACTAATTTATATAATATCAATTAAAAATAGTAAAGATAAATTTTCCGTCTAATTTGCATGGAGAGATTAACATGTTTACCATAATTAGACACAGAATTTTAAATAAATTTTTTTCGATAAACAATGAGAAATACAACAAAGTTGCAATGATTTCAATGTTTTTTTGTTTAGCATGTTAGGCACATGCTTGCACGAGCCTACCTCCGCCTAGTACACACGCGCGCACAAACACATACACGTGCGACAAAATTCTTAAGGATGAAAAGGTACTTAGCGCTCCACCATAATTTTTGTTGGTGATCTTTCAACTTTAAAAGAAAAATATCAAGTAACTTTAAGATTTTTTGTCGTGCTTGTCCATTAATATTTTATTAATATATTGTAAACAGTAGGCAACATCAATAAAATAAATAGAATTCTAGTATCTACCTAGTACATACATATATGATATATTAAATTTGGGTTCATATATAATGACTAATTATATGTTGAATATTTTAGAAACTTATCCTGTTTTGTTCTTAATTCTTGTTGGGGTAATTCCAACCCCAGAAGGCAAAATTCAAAAGGACAAAACGAGTTATATGCCTCCCCAAACCCAGGAGAGGCAAAATTGGAAAGGACAAGAACGTATATGCATTAGCTGTTGTTGTGATAATTAATTTTATTCTTTATTTTGTATCTTTTTATTCTTATATTCACGCAAAACATATGCATGGATTTGATAAAGTCAACTAAAGACGGACTAGTATGATCTTTTTGAATTAACCATATTTATCTGATTTCTTATCAATAGTGCCATTCCAATGCAACATGGTGTACTGAATTCTGAGCAACAACAAACAAGTCCTTTTCCATCATGATCACAAGATCACTACATATTAACTCCTAAAATTACAACGAAAATATTTCAGATTATTTTCACCATTAATTATCTACTTATATCTTTTTAGAAATCTATTACTTAAAAATTTCACTAAAACATATATTTGCCTATATCATTATTAGGTTTTAATATATATATATATATATATATATATATATATATTTTTTTTTTTTTTTTAAAAATTCACTCATGAACAGCACACCGGAAATATTTTCCCGAAAATATTTTTCTTTAAATATAACTTGCATCATATCAACACACCCTTATTGTTTCGTGAAGCTCAATTCTTCCTTTGACTTTTTGCATCGTTGGTTTCAATTCGTATTTACTTAGTTCAAAAGCTGAAAGATAATAAGTAATGTAGTGGTATTGCTACTAGTAACTCAAAGAATTAAAAGGAGTAGAAAGGTCAAAAAATGAATAAAGAATGGAGTGTTCTATCTTAGGAATAGCTCATTTAAATATAACTCCCAGGGCAGCTAAAAATAAGATCCATGTTGAGTTCTCGCAAATTAAAAATAAGTTAATTGAAGAAGAAAATGAGTTTTCCGTGAGATTAAAGAAAACCATCGTTTTTTTAGTAATGTTTAGTTTTATCATGTAAACGCTATCTCGTGAACAAACAAAAAGAAATGAAAAAAAAAAAATTACTAAGGTCTAATTCCCACCTAACAAACTTTCATGTTTTTTCAAGATTCTCACGCATCAATTAATTTATTTCATATATGTCTTAATTGAAGATCAAATTGTAATCAATAAGGCACCCTTAACCTACATTCTATTCTCAAAAAAACACACAATACAAGGAAAGAGGACAAGATACTGAAGGATAAATATATTAACTCCTTTTGGAATAAACAAAGTGAAACGGGAAACATGTGCATGAAGTTGATCCTAATTAAACAAGCTTGTCCCTAATAGTTTTTGGATAATTGACACATTATTCTCATAGTTGTTTAACTTAAAACTCGTGTTAGAATAAATAATTGAATTTATATTTTAGGGTTACTAGTGACAAGCAGATTAATCCAAAGCGCATATAAAAAATCGAAGAGCAGTAATGATAAATACAACAAAAATTAAAATAAAATAAATCTTATTGATCGTCGACCTTTTGACGTGACTATATTGAATTGGTGTAGAATCCACGAAGGACACCAAGAGAAAGATAATGCAAAGAATAAAACAAATACACAATGATTAGCCCAAAGTGTTGTATAACGGAGAGGGATGATGATCTCAGTGAGGCTCCAAGTATAACTAAGTTTGACACCGAAAGTATTTGACCTGCTCCCAAGTCCGAATGCATGTTCTTCCGGGTGCTTTGGTTCCGATCTTGGTTTTGTGCTTACGGCTCCGCAGCCGTTTTTACTACGTGTCATTAAGTGCCAAATGCAATAGTCTGAATGGTGAAGTGCAGAAGCATTTTACAAATAATATAACTAATTATTTCAAACAGTCTTACTCAAAGACAATTACGTAGTTTATAAGGCCAAATATTCTCGTCTGATGCTCAATACATTTCTTGAAAGATAGATAGTGGAAATAGCATAGTTTCTATTTTGTTGGAGAAAATTATCACAATACTTTTGTTAGATCACAATTCACAAATATCAACTCTAGCAGGAATAGAGAGGCTAGACAAAACAAGAGATATTTTAACTTTGTAGAAAAGACACTATTGAAGATAAAGTTTCAAACTTACTTCTTTAGGTCTGCTGTAGGCCCAACTAACCTAGATTCACGTCATAAAATCTACCTAAGGGTAAACTAATAATTTATGATTTTATTTTTAAAACTCGAACTCAAATTTCTGATTAATAATAAATATATATATATATATATCATCGCACTGCAACTTTTGGTGGTTAAGATTACTTCAATGCGACCAGCAAACTAAATTTAATAAAAATAGTACGGGTTAGTTAGTTTTCGGACTGGTAATTGAAAAATAGCTAGCGTTTTCAAAGTTATCAAAAAATAGTCACTATTTTGCTGTAACACGAAAAGTTCCAGCATAATATACTGAAGATTGGTGCACCTGTGTGTGAATTTCCAACTCTAGCTCACGAAAAGTTCCAGCATAATATACTGGAGATTGAAGCACCTGTATATGAACTTCCAGTATATTATGCTGGAACTCCAGTATATTTGGAGTTCAGTATATTTATACTGAAACTCCATCATAACTCCAGTATATTATGCTGGAAGTTCACTTATAAAAGATTTGAACTCCACTATATTAAGTTGGAATATTTTCCGAATTTTGAATAGTATTTTTGTTTCAGATTTAGTTTTACATGAAAAATAACTAAATTTTGATTACTTTTAAAATATGGTCTATTTTTCAAGTTTCACTCGTATGAATATTTTTGAATTTCACCCCTAAATTTACGGAGGAAAAAGCCTTATTTTTGTCATGTATATAGGGCCCCACTCTTTCACTGAAGAGGCAGAAGTTAGCTAAGAAGTAGTCTTGTTCCAAAATCCAGATTTTATTGCATTTAAGTCGGAATGAGTTTTTACCTTTTCTGTTTAACTGCTCAAATCTTCTACTACTATCCAATTGTTCAAACCATCACATTTCCCCCTCCATTACTATATATATTAAGCTGCTAACTTTTTATTTTCTCATCCATCTTTTTCTTTGTCATTTATTCTTTACCTTCTCTTGTCTAAAATTGGCTGTTTCTTGATTCTAGTGAAACTGCATTTTGGTTCCATTTTTCCATCTGGGTGTTCCTAAAATTCCCATTTATGCGTGAAATTTAGTCACATTTAACTACCATTGAAGCATTTTCAGTAATGTCTGTTGCTGGAAAAGGGTACCCAGATCTACACGAAAGCAGTGGAATTACTAGTAATAATAATAATAATAATAATGCATCTTCTAATTGTTGCTCTGAAGCTTTAGCTCAATTAAAGCTTTATCAAGCTTTCATCTTTTCAATCCCTATTTTCTTTGCTTTTATATTATTATTGTTATTCTACTTATTTTATCTTCGTCGGCAGAGAGTCGATTGGTCCTCTCTGCGAATGAGGACTTCCACATTGCACTCTGCTACCGAACCTGATGAACTCTCACAGGTATGTAAAGGAACAATTTTTGTGTGTAATTTTTTATTTTTCTTATTTAAGATTAAATCTTATTTTTTTAGTCTTTGTTTATTCTGGTTGTATTTTACCAGTGTGAATTGGGATTGAAGAAGGAAGTGAGGGAAATGCTGCCTATTATTGTGTTCAAGGAAAGTTTCTCTGTCAATGACACTCAGTAAGTTTCTGCCTGTCTTAAATTTTTGTATGTAAATTATGTTAGTATTGGCTAGTACTTTTTTAAGTACAGACTTCCAACCAGCAGATCTAAAATTTGAAGTAATGTGTTTAGAGGGTTGCAGTTTATCGTCTATGTACATTTTTATGTCTATTTGTATTGCATATGTATACATGGTCCAAGCCGACAGTAGTAGGTTCAATTGAACCTTATGTGAGATGGCTAAATAGGGCTCTGCCCCCTCCCCACGCTAAAGTACGTAATGCAATTAAAGGCAAAGCCAGGATTTTAACTTTATGGGTTCTGGATTCTAGAATAACAATTTAAAGATATTTGATATTATAATATTTTATACATATTTAACGAATTTAGCCTTTAATTGTGAAGATTAGAAATATAGGCTTTTTTCTTTCAGTCATGGGAGAGAGGTAGTCGTTATGTAACTTGTTTTGGTGCAGGAGCGGAATTCAATATAGGCGATGGTACAATTACAAATAAGTCAATGGTTTGTTGTAAAGCTTCTAACAGACTATTATATCTCCAAGATATAGCCGGTTGAGAATTAGAAATCATAACATATTGTACAAGTTGACAGTGCAACGAGTGGGTAGGTAGGATAAAGGGAGATAATGGTGTATACCATATAAAATCAAATAAATGTCGGAGTCTGGAATTATAGTAGATGCCAAATGAAATCACTACATCTTAAAATGAGCGTCTCTTTAATTTGCTCTCTCTTGTGTGAGAAGTGAGTTATGTCAAGTTCATGACCTTTGTGGCATCTCCAAGTAGTTTATTGTCTGAGTGAAAATAAGTATTCAAAATTCTGTCAGAGGACAATCTAAATATCTTACAGTTCTTTAGTCTGGAAAAAAGTTACAAGTTCATGTAAATGCATTTGCAGTAATTTTGGCAGCAATATTAGATACATCTGCAGTCGTGAAAATACAGAATGTAATCTTGAGATATGAATGAAACTTCACACTTTCTGGATATATGAAAACATGATATATGTATCCAATCATAATTTCAAAGACATCTAGCAAATTTCTCTGACTTCTAGAGCTATTGTTATTCTTACACTGAATTAGACGACCAGCTACAGAGTCACCTGCCTACTTTGAAGGTGTATTTGGAAAGAAAGTACCTTAAAGAATTATGCTAGCATAAATATATCCCATCAATAATTATTGATTTCAGTAAACTTTGCAGAACTGGCAGCAAATTTGTCATATTCTGAAAAGGTGCCTCTTGATGTTACACACCACGAACAATGATATGTGATCTTGTGATGGCTGAAAACGTCTGAAAATATTTAACTGGTCTTCACAGTCATGAATAGCCTTTGATATTGCGGAGTTTTGGTCCTAGACATTTGTTTGTTCTACCTTCATGTTCTTGTACTTGCAGCTAATTTCATTATTTATCTTAAAACCAAGATATTCTCACAATTTTAGTACTCCAATTCTGATGGTGGTTTCTGTAGCAATTGTTGCTGGGAAATGCAACACTATTTGCTTTTGTTATTATGAATATTCAGTTCCATGTTGGAGAGAATAGAAAATAGCTCTTTATTGATTAACTATGTAGAAGTTTCAGTTTGACGTTCTTTGTGAAAAAAAATCTCGTCTTTAAACCATCAATTTGCAAAATCTCTTAGTTTTAACTTTCTTTTTTCTGTTTTAGTTCGCAACCGATTCTTTGAAGAAAACAAAAGGTTTCGTAGAGACATAACTCAATATTTAAACATTGTTTTCTGATGAAGTTTGATCTTTCCTTGGACAGATGTTCAGTGTGCTTAGGGGATTACGAAGCAGAGGATAAGCTTCAACAGATTCCTGCTTGTGGGCACACATTTCACATGGATTGCATTGACCACTGGCTAGTCACTCATAACACCTGCCCCCTCTGCCGCCAATCTATCCTTACTCCAACTAAAGCTAACACTGAAGAAACGCCTGATAGAGCAGAAACTACTGAGACAAGTTCAAGTGAACAAGATGCTGATGAAACATCTCATCAAAGAAACTCTGAATATTCTGAGGGACCTCAAATAGGCCAATCAAATCCAAAGCCAGACACCAGAGAAGGAACAGAAGAAAGACCGTCTAATGAAGAAGAATGCGATAGTCATAATGATGACAATGTCATGGACTCGAGAAAAGAAAGTAATGTCGCTTTGTAGGGGAGCTCTGATTCAGTTTGATGTTTGTAAGTTAGGGAAGATAAAATAATAGCCGTGCTGCTTGATGTGCGTTAGGAGACAATAGGGATGAGACGGTGCAGGATATATATGACAGCATAAGTATGCCCCTTTTGTTAGGATTCCAAAGATAGTCCAGTTTTGTTTAGATCTCAGAATTCATTACCATGCTCCTCAAGTTTCAACTTTTATCAGGAAATGAGAGGCAAACAGATCCATATAACTCCATAAGAGGTTTGCATCATATTACTGTCTGGGATAAGAAGAAGCTGAAGCAAGCAAAAGTCTTCACTGCAAGCCTATGGAATGATGAAATATCTGCAGATTTGTACCATTCAACATTCCTGAGTGATAATTGAAGCCTGTTTTTTCTTCTTTTTTTTCTTTCTTTTTCTTTATTTTAGTTATGTATTTTCAGGAAGAAATTGGATGATGTATCGTCGTAATACTATATTGTGCCTCGGCGTTTATATTTCTCTGGCACTCTGGTAGTCTTTCGAGCTCTGCATATATGAGTTATATCCATAGTCAGTTTCAAGTTGGCAGAAACTTATTGAGTATGCGGTTGCAATAATACAAATAGTTGAAATTTTGATGAATTCCCTACACGCATTACATGAAATGAAACGGATTCAAGTAGAGCATAATGAAGTCATGCTATCAATATCAATGTTTACCCTAAAAATTGGACAACAATTGAATTTGTTCGCAGTGCTAAGGATCCGTAAACTAATTGATGCTAAATAATAATAATATGACGAGACAATTAAAATGTAAGAGAAAAGTGATGAAACCGTTAATTGTGGTGAACAATGTGAAAGAATATCAGCCTTTTGCAGTAGTAACAATAACTGTATTAGATAACCAAAGAAGATAGAGGGTTTTTCTATTGATGTCTCGTGTGTCTTTAACTATGAGCCAAAAACTGCCTCTTATAGGCTACAATCAGGATTATAAACAAGGTAAATAACTGATTATAGGGTAAATTCCCTAAAATCCGGGGTAGAATCTCCCCAAATCGCGTTCTAACGGCTAAGATGGTTGAGATAATTGCTCCTGGCGAAATATTCGGTGATAGGCGAGATATGCGGTTCGAGACCGGTCTTCGGTCCTTTAGCATTTCCCGGTCGGTCGCATCGATTCATTCCATCCCGGTTGCTCCGACTATCGAGCCCAACTTCTTGTCTCCGTACCGGACTAGTTTGGTCTTATAACGCCTCCTTTACGACTTTTTCTAGTTGGGTCAGCCCCGACCCGAAATCGTGTAAAAGTATTTTATCCAATACAGATAGTCCCCGCGTTTATTAGAGAGTAAGGATAATAAATGATATGAGTTTGTGTTCACCAATCTCTCGAAGCTCGTGGCCGACATACCCGTTGGTTACAACACGTGGACAACATTGTATTGTGACTTGTTCTTGAAAGCAACTAAGTCGTGACGATACCCTTATGACGTCTGAATAATGCCAAAATAAGCAATCATCACAAGTCCCATCCTTGGTTACCGCGTACGCTGCAGGCATTTAATGCCTGACCGCTTCGTGCTTTGTGCCGCCGCCTTTGGTAAAATATTTATATAGTCCTTTTAACCACTCTTTACCCTTTTCACCTTCGCACTTTGTGGCTTACCCTTTTCCAATTATCTTTTGATCTCCTTCTTCAGCAAGACTATACCCATCTGCAATCTTTTCTGATTCTTGCTCCTACTATGGCAAAAACTTCAAAATCTATTCCTCCCAGACAAAATTCTCCCACTGAGATGGTTCGCACTGATGAGCCTTCATCGGAACCCCCGTTGAAAGCCTTCGTCCCTGTAGGGTGCCCCACCAGTTCCGACTTTAAAGTTGAAAAGGCAACCTCGGTTCCCGGTCGTGGTGAGCCTGTATCCAACTATATTAGTTCCATCACCCATAAACATCTTGATAGGGTGAAGGCGGAATGTCATTGGGCTGATAAGGAGGTGGTCGCTCCTTCTTCCAATGAATCTATCACCACATACGTTGAGGGATACCTCAGCGTATACACATATCCTTTTACCATAGGGCCTATAGATTCAGTAATAGTAGAATTCTGTAGGAGATTCGAGGTTACTTTAGGCCAAATCCATCCTTCTATGTGGCGAATTGTATATCTCTTTCGCTTTTTTGTAGACAAGGTCGAGGGTGGTCATTCCTTCACCCTCGACCACTTACTCCGTTTGTATAGCCCCCGTATGTTTCGAGGGGGACTAATTAAACTGACTCGTCGAGCCAGTAAACCTCCCTTTTCAAGTATTGATGAAGACAGAGATCGGGGGTGGATGAGCAGGTTCGTTCGAATCAAGACCTCCGACCTGATCCCGGCTAACTGTATGCCATTTCCGGAGAAGTGGAATGTTAACCGTAAGTATTTCATCG
>MCJB01046413.1:0-73633 GCA_002018475.1 Nicotiana obtusifolia
CTATTTCTAAAACATGATGTTTGCCATGGGAAACCATTTGCTGAAGCCATAAAGATTGGGGAAATGATTAAAATTGGTTGAAAACAGGAAGGATATTGAGTCAGGAATCCCTTACAGCTACATCGCAAGCCATCCAGATTGGCTTGGGGGGTCTAGCCAATCGGAAAAAGAGAGAAGAGGGATCCATGATGGCTTCAAGCTCGAGGGAGTCTCACAGATCAGTTAACAAATCTTATATGCCATCTCGAACCCCCGAACATTACTACCCGCACCATGATGCTGCATACGCCGTGGAACCGCCTCCCTATGCGGTGATGAACGCACAACCCTACACACGGCCCCAGCAAAATTACAATCAAAACCGAGCTCCACCTCCTAGAAACAACCGTCCTTACCAAGCTCCATATAATCCTCGCCCACCATAAAATACACCCCAATATAATCCACGTCCCCGAGAGCCTCCCAGAAGAAACCATTTCACCCCCATCGGTGAATCATACTTGAGTTTGTTCCAGAAGTTGACCCAAATGGGTTTACTACAACCTGTGGTCTCAAATCGGCCAAACCCCGAGTCTTTGACATACCGGACTAATGCCAGATGTGCATACCGCTCGGGGGTGGTAGGCCATGTTACAGAGGATTGTTGGACCCTCGAGAGGGAGATATAAGATTTTATTGAAGCTACAAGAATTGTGCTGAGGGACGAGGAGGCTCCCAATGTGACCAATAATCCATTGGTTGCTCACAATAACGGGCCAGTTATCGGTATGATCTGTGTTGATAAAAAATTCAACTTGGCACTGAAGGCCATTGTTGTCATCGCTAGTTCGGAGGCAAAACCTAAAGCAGCAGCAAAACAGGCAAAAACTGAAAAGAAAATAGCTTTGGTACCTCTGGCCGTTGAAACGAAAGTTGAGCGGGCACCTGCCAAGAATTTGGTTCTTTATGTTCCAAAAGCCCCGAGGAAAGAAAAACTTGTCCTCAGCACTCCAAAGAAGTTTGATGAAAGGAAAGTTACATTGAACATGCCAAGGTTGTACGTACCGAAGAGAACACATTTGGCGTAGGGGCCGATAATATCACCAAGGCTGACTGAGCCCATGGTTATCAGTCCCGCACGGGAAGTGGCACGAAAAGTTACCTTTTGCATGATTGGGATATCGCACAACTGTGCGCACATTAGTTGGGGCCACCCCTTACTTATTGGTTTATGGCACTGAAGCCGTAATACCTGCAGAAGTTGAGATTCCCTCTCTTTGGATCATTGTTGAAGCCGAGATCGAGAATGATGAATGGGTCAAAACCCGCTTGTAACAATTGACTATGATTGATGAAAAATGACTGGCCGCAATTTACCACGGGCAGTTGTACCAACAAAGAATGGCCCGTGCCTACAACAAGAAAGTGCAACCCAGAAAATTTGAAGTGGGGCAGCTCATTTTGAGACGTATTCTCTCGCATCATGAAGAAGCTAAAGTAAAATTTGCTCCAAATTGGAAAGGTCCATGCATTGTAACAAGAGTGCTGCCAAAGGCAGTGCTACATTTGGGAGACATTGAAGGATATGTCCCCAAAATAACTGTCAATGCAGACACGGTCAAAAGGTACTATGTTTGACCCTTATGCAGCTTTAATGTTCTCTGATTGGGATGAAGAAGGCTTTCATTCTTGCTAACCAAACACTATCAACCCTTTGCAAACCCTTTGAGCCGGTTACCTTTCTTTGATTATCCTCTTTGGAACCTCAGAAGAAAGAAAAGGGAAAAAGAAAAGAAAGAAAAGAAAAGAAGAAGAAAAAGAAAAACAAAAAAAAATGATGAAGAAAAAGAAAAAGACAAAATAAGAAGCAAAAAACGAAGAAGAAAGAAAATAAAAAACAAATTTCATGTAATTAAACTACGTTCGACCTGATTCCAAAAGGATATGTAGGCAATCTCACTCTGGGGTTTGGTCACACCAAAAAAAAATTCACATTCTTCCAAAAGTGAAAACTGGGATAGATGTTATAATAGTTCGGCAATAGTTTCGCCCAAAAGGTTCCAAAATTGTAATTCAATCCAAATTCTTTTTACCCAAATCCTTTTCAAGTCCTTCCGGTCGGTCAGCGAGAATGTTCAAAAATCGAAGGATATAGTTACTTGGATCTGATGCAACCAAAATGAGAGAAATAAAATAAGAGAGTCTTGTTGGTGGAAACCCTCACGAGCACCGTAATGCGCTGATGAGTAGAGAAATTAAAAATGAGAGAGTCTTGTTAGTGAAAACCTGCAAAGGGCACTACAAGTCGAAAAGAGGATCCTCACAGCCATGGCATCAACACAGTCCTGGGTAAGGTTTCTCGATTTTGAGGCAAAGTTATGATGAGTTTTTGAGATTCGGACGGTTTACACAGATCTGGCATTAAGTCCAAAAGGCATGTCATGTTCATTGAAGTCCGCATGTACTCCCAGATAAGTCCGTCTTTTTTTCCTCAAAAGGGACACCTCTTGTTCTAAACTTATTCTCTATTCTTTTGCTAGTTTTTCTTTGAATCTCTTTCGGTCTAACTTTATTCCAATAAAATAAGGCAAAGAAGAGAAGGCAAGACTGATTTATAGTGCTCTCGTTCGACACAAGCTGATATATTCAAAAGACACCCAGCCTCGGCAAGGGCATTAAGTCGACCTCGACTGGGCATGATTGGCAGATGCTTTGAAATTGAAAACTTTGGAAGAAGGAAATCAAATGGAAATGCCTACAAGGGAAAAATAAAGTTGAAAGCATTAAGACTCGCGCGACTAACCGTCTTGCAATGTTTGAAAAGACAAAGGTTCCCCAACCTCTGAAATTGCAACTTTGAACAAAGAAGTAAAAAGTTAAATGCCCAAAAAAAAGTTGGAAAGGCTAAGTCCCGTTACATGACTAGATGTCATTGCAAAAGTTTGAAAAGTCAAAGGTTCTTTGGAGTCAAAAATATAGTTGGTATTCAAAAAACAACCAATTGCAATTGAAATCATTAAGAAAATGGGCCGCTATCAAGAGACTGAAACACTCAAGGCCACAAAATCAGCCACCGTTTTAAACTGACAATTGTTCTTTGTTGAAAAATAGGAAGCGCACAATGCAGGAAAAACAACCTCGCAAAAAGCAGATGCCAATAAAAGGAAATCGCACGGAGACTAAAAATAGCTCTGCTACAGCAAAAAATCTCAAAAAAGGGAAGTCTTCTCAAAATTCCTTTCCTCATTTTACTCATTCTCTAAATATATAAAAAAAGGAAATTTCAAAATCATGGTAGTATAGGATACACCAAACCCTAGCTACATTTTCCAACTTGGGGTACACCACTCCGTAGTTGATTGATCTTAAATGCAGGGTACTCCACTCCCTGATATCTTTATTAACAGAGCTTAAATGCAGGGTACACCACTCCCTGATATCTTTATTGACAAAGCTTAAATGCAGGGTACACCACTCCCTGACGTCATTTCTAAATATAGGTACACCACTCCCTAGTCTCCTTACCAGTATAGGGTACACTAATCCCTAGCTACATTTTCTAACGTAGGGTATACCACTCCCTAGTTGATGAAATTTTAGACATAGGGTACACCACTCCCTAGTCTACGTACCAGTATAGGGTACACCAATCCTTAGCTATGTTTTCCAGCATAGGGTACACCACTCCCTAGTTGATTGAGCTTAAATGCAGGGTACACCACTCCCTGATATATTTATTGATTGAGTTTAAATGCAAGGTACACCAGTCCCTGATATTATTCTTTCAGACATAGGGTACGCCACTCCCTAGTCTCCTTACCAGTATAGGGTATACCAATCCCTAGCTATGTTTTCCAACGTAAGGTACACCATTCCCTAGTTGATGATTATTGTAGACATAGGTTACACCACTTCCTAATCTTCTTACCAATATAGGGTACACCGGTCCCTAGCTGTGTCTCCCAACATAGGGTACACCACTCCCTAGTTGATGATATTTTAGACATAGGGTACACCACTCCCTAGTCTCCTCACCGGTATAGGGTATACTAACTCCTAGCTGTATTTTCCAACATAGGGTACACCACTCCGTAGTTGATTGAGCTTAAACGCAGGGTACACCACTCCCTGATATCATTACGAATTGATCTTAAATGCAGGGTATACCACTCCCTGATATCATTATTGTTTGATTGATCTGAAATGCAGGGTACATCACTCCCTGATATCAGGACTGTTTGATTGATCTGAAATGCAGGGTACCCCTACCTGATATCATTCCAAATATAGGGTACACCGGTCCCTAGCTGTGTCTCCCAACATAGGGTACACCACTCCCTAGTTGATGATATTTTAGACATAGGGTACACCACTCCCTAGTCTCCTCACCGGTATAGGGTATACTAACTCCTAGCTGTATTTTCCAACATAGGGTACACCACTCCGTAGTTGATTGAGCTTAAACGCAGGGTACACCACTCCCTGATATCATTACGAATTGATCTTAAATGCAGGGTATACCACTCCCTGATATCATTATTGTTTGATTGATCTGAAATGCAGGGTACATCACTCCCTGATATCAGGACTGTTTGATTGATCTGAAATGCAGGGTACCCCTACCTGATATCATTCCAAATATAGGGTACACCATTCCCCAATTTTTACCAGTATAGGGCACACTAATCCTTAACAGTGTTTTCTAACATAGGGTACACCACTCCCTAGTTGATTTGATCTTAAATGCAGGGTACACTACTTCTTGATATCATTCCAAATATAGGGTACACCATTCCATCGTCTCTTTACGGGTATAGGGTACACCAATCCCTAGCTGTATTTTTCCAACATAGGGTATATCACACCCTAGTTGATTTGATATTAGTGTAGGTATACCACTCCCTAATATCTTTGCCAATATAGGGTATACCACTCCCCGACCGCATTTTTCCAACATAAGGTACACCAATTCTTAGTTGAAGCATCATTTTGGCAATAAAAAAATCATCATGATCTCTTCAGGGTACACTATTCTCGACACCTTATTGCTTTTAATAAAGAAGTAGTTCAAAATTTTATTACAATAACTCATGAAATTTTTCTAGTGAAAACTGGGGCAAATTTTTTTGTTCTTTTGTTTGTTTTGGTGTCTGAGCATGTTTTATCTCGAGGCATAGGGTTTGAGATGACCAAAAGAAGAAGACTCAATCCAAAAAGAAAAAAGAAAAAGAAAAAGAAGTGAATCCAAACATTGAAGCGGATGAAAGGATGTGGACTGCTCAAAGACATGACTGAAGTCAGGAGCATTGCATTTTCCGTTTTGATCAGAAGAAGACGTAGAAAAATGAACTAGCACCTACAGTTAGCAAACATTAAGGTTCAAATTAGAGTATGCATGAAGAACCAGTCAAGACTCAAGATCAAGTTTCAGAAGACTTACAGATAGGAATTTTATAACTAATAGTTGATAGGCTTGTTTAGTTTCTTCTAATTTTGATTTTAGTGTAATAAGGAGTTCAACAAGAAGTAACAGCAGTAACAACAGCAAGAGCAGTGAAATCAAAGCTTTTCGGCAGTCCCAGCTACCAAAACTTCCAGAACTATACCGACCTGATTCCTTTATAGCCAAGGATATGTGGCAAACTCAGAAGCAAGGTTCGGTCAAACTTTTTCAAAATACTTCTCATGGATTATCAAACGGGCAAAAAGTTTACTCATGATTGCTCACTTTATCTTTGCTCGAAAACACGTCAAGTTCTCGAGCAAAAAGGGGCAGGTGTGAGCACGTAATTTTGTCCCATACCTAAAATACTCCTAAAAATACTCTAAAATAGTTTTAATTGCCTTTATGGAATTTTAAGAATTTTCTCTATTTTATTTTGTTTTTTTTGGCATTTATTTGCACTTTTAGTATATTTAGTAGCATTTCAAATCATGAATATGACAAAAAATATCTTATCTTTTTCTCTTTGCATTTTTGGATTTTACTTGCATTATTAACATTTAGTTTGCGTGATTAATTGCATCTCTAAAATATGAAAATCACAAAATATTTTTAATTACTCCAATTTTCTGCTTTTTTAGGTTAATTAATTAATTAGTTTATTAATTCACAATTTTAATTAGTTTGGTAGGTCAAATCTGCAAAATAGTCTCAATTAAATTTTATTTGGCTAATTTTGAAAATCAAATAAAAAGAAGAAGGTCCTTTTGCTTCATGCCCCAAATTTGGCCAACTCTGGAGGACCAAATCCACCCGAAATCCGCCCAGTCCAACCCCTGCAACCCGGTCCAACAAGCTTCCCCCACTAGGCCTCTCAAACGACGTAGTTTCACACAGGACCTACGTCGTTTCCTCTTCCCCATTCACTTAAACGACCAAACCCCCCTTGTTTTGTATCATAAGCTAAACATCCCCCCCACTATGCCAAACCCTAGCCGCCCCCAATTCTCTCATGCTCTCAAATCAGCCACCTTACTCCGCTGTCTTCCGTCGCCCATAAATTGTTATCCTGCAGCGGACCATCACTAAACCACCCAAAACATTATCAAATACTCCTCACCACCTCCTCACCTTAATCCAGCATCATTTTTCCCAAAAAACCTCTCAATCTTGCCAATTAGAAGATCTAAGAATAAAAATCCCAACTTTTTTGCCCCTTTGCTAAAATACCATCAACCAGGCCTCCTCTTTACCCAAATTTATATCAAATGATACGTCTCGGAAAGACCTTTCGTTTGAGGTCGTTTGTTTACCATTTACCGGCGGCCGGAACATAGTTGACTGTCGTTGACAGGCCGAACTTCCCCGAACTCCATATTTTCTTCTTCAATTCAGCTTGTAATGAGCATTGTTACATGTAGCACTGGCTCGCATAAACATTTGTCGGCTGCTCATGTGGCAATCCCCTTTGCTCGTCGGAGTTCTATTGATCGTCACCAAAATTCATTACAATCGCCGCATTTCTTTGATGCTGATCGGGTGTATATCAAATTGGGTATACTCTCCTCCTCTTCTCTATAATTCTTTCTAATTGCTGTGTGTCGATGAATTCTGTCCGAGCATGTTTAATCAATAATTTGGAATCAATTAGTGTTTAGGTTGCTTGATAATTAAATACATGCTGTAATTTCAATTAGTAATTGCATGTTTTAACGTAGCTTTAATTGCTCAATTATTTGCATATGTTAGTATATTGTAGTTCTAGAATTTATTTCAATTTCAAAGTGGTTTACTTATTTTCAATTTTGAATTTCGACGTCTAGTTTGTTTGGCCGCTTGGGATTTGTTTGGAGTTGGACCTTGTCTTTGCAGACTCACTAGATTAGGGGGTGAATTGAGAAAAGATTGGTGGGCTAGACCTTGATTTTGGGCCTGTTGGCATCTGGCCCAGGCCTAATACTAAAAGAAAATGTTAAAAAATAGGGGTTGGAAGGGTAGTTAAGGGTTTTAACTTAGAAAATAATTTTAATAACTACCTAGGAGCATTGCTGCCGTAACTTGGGCTCATCATGCTATACTCGCGGGGAAGGAAAAACGAGCAGTTTACGCTTTAATAGCTACCGTTTCACTAGCTCTAGTATTCACAGGCTTTCAAGGAATGGAATATTATCAAGCACCCTTCACTATTTCGGATAGTATTTATGGTTCTACCTTTTTCTTAGCAACTGGCTTTCATGGTTTTCATGTGATTATAGGGGAAGAGGGTAAAAGGACTGATTAGCAATGGAAAAGTAAAAAAGGTCAGATGTGAGGGATTTAATGAGTAAAAACAGAAAAGAAGAGGGATCTAAAAGAAAAGAAAAAAATCTGAAAGAAGCCTTAGAAGGCTTCTATAAGACAGTACCTCTCTCATATGCATTAGACCATTCAGAAAACTCCACACTCACTCTCACGGTTTAGAAGCATTCTGAAATTTGAAATACAGATTTGAAAAAACCAAAATTCCCAAAACAAAACAAAAACAATAAAAGAAAAAAGATTCAGAAGCTATTACTAATTTTANGGGGGGGTTTACATAGAACCGAGGCAAAGTGGTTTATGATTGAATCTCAGAGGCATTCTTATCATTTGGTAGATCCAAGTCCATGGCCTATTTCGGGTTCACTCGGAGCTTTGGCAACAACCGTAGGAGGTGTGATGTACATGCACTCATTTCAAGGGGGTGCAACACTTCTCAGTTTGGGCCTCATATTTATCCTATATACCATGTTCGTATGGTGGCGCGATGTTCTACGTGAATCCACGTTCGAAGGACATCATACCAAAGTCGTACAATTAGGACCTCGATATGGTTTTATTCTGTTTATCGTATCGGAGGTTATGTTCTTTTTTGCTCTTTTTCGGGCTTCTTCTCATTCTTCTTTGGCACCTACGGTAGAGATCGGAGGTATTTGGCCCCCAAAAGGGATTGCGGTTTTAGATCCTTGGGAAATCCCTTTTCTTAATACCCTTATTCCCCTTTCATCCGGAGCTGCCGTAACTTGGGCTCATCATGCTATACTCGCGGGGAAGGAAAAACGAGCAGTTTACGCTTTAGTAGCTACCGTTTCACTGGCTCTAGTATTCACAGGCTTTCAAGGAATGGAATATTATCAAGCACCCTTCACTATTTCGGATAGTATTTATGGTTCTACCTTTTTCTTAGCAACTGGCTTTCATGGTTTTCATGTGATTATAGGGGAAGAGGGTAAAAGGACTGATTAGCAATGGAAAAGTAAAAAAGGTCAGATGTGAGGGATTTAATGAGTAAAAACAGAAAAGAAGAGGGATCTAAAAGAAAAGAAAAAAATCTGAAAGAAGCCTTAGAAGGCTTCTATAAGACAGTACCTCTCTCATATGCATTAGACCATTCAGAAAACTCCACACTCACTCTCACGGTTTAGAAGCATTCTGAAATTTGAAATACAGATTTGAAAAAACCAAAATTCCCAAAACAAAACAAAAACAATAAAAGAAAAAAGATTCAGAAGCTATTACTAATTTTATTTGACTGTTGTATATTTTCTGGATCTTGAAAAGCTGTTTGAGTAGAAGAAGCTATTGTTTTCTGCTGTTATTCAGTCTGCTGTTAGCTGAGCTTCACTCTCTTTTTCTTCGGCCTTTATTTGGCAGTTCTAAAGTGACTACTGTGCAATCAGGTACTTGTTTACGAACCTGAGTACTGTTTTTGGCAGAAATGACTTACTTCCTTTGTTTTATCCATGAAATATAGATGTGCTATTTTTTTAATGTTGAATTCATTTCCTATTCTTCTTTTATTGAGTTTTTTTGAAGTCTGTTTACGTGCTACGAAGGTGTGACTTCTGATTTCGAGTAGTACAATTATTATTTCGATGAACTATCCTGATGCATAATTGTGATATAGACTCATGTGTTTGGATGTGTTAAAATGTGAGTATTGTTTGTCTACTTGAAATCAGATTTGATGTTTGAAATTTCCAGGTCGATTTGAGATTAGGAAAGTATTAGCCTCAAGTCATGAGTTCAATCAATTTTGAATAGATTTGGAGTGCTAAACAAGCATGAAGTGATTATTTATATGATAATTAATCCTAGTTGACTAGCCTAGAATTTAAAATTCTTCTGTAAATTGACAAGTTGTATGATAATTTATTTGGATTTGGGCCAGTAATACTGATTGTTTCTAGAATGCTAAATTTGCCAAAATCAATTTGGTAGCAATTTATGGCTATGTTTGAAATGTTTTAATATCAATTTGGGCCAGTCTTCATTTATGTAAACTGTACGAATGCCTCTTAATATATGAAATGTGTGATTGTCGTAATTTGAAATTCAGATAATCATGTATTGATACTTAGGACAGCTTGTTATTATTGTCATTTCTGTGATGAAGTATGAAAGATGTCTGAAAAAACTAGTTGGATAGCTATTGGTCCTTTGTACTCCAAAATTCTTAGGCCTGAATAATTGGCCCATGCGAGGTTGCACCATCAGCTTGAAGTCTTGAGGACTTTGGACCTCAATACAGGTTTGGTCACAATTCCATGCACAATTAGAGGTTTGTAACCTCATGTGCAAAAGGGGGTCTGCCATTTCAGACAGGCTTTGAAGCGTTGGGCTTTACCTTAAGCCCAATTTTGACTCACTTAGGCTTGTTGGAGTTTTTAATGTGGCTGTTAATCGCATGTAACTTGCAATATTACTAAATTACCCATTAACTAATGTAGTATTAAGCCAAGTATGAAAAAAGCATGAAACAAACTTCAAAGTTACAAGCTAAACATCTGTCATTGTTTTTTAACTAAGATGTTCGTCCTTTCTTGCCTTGTGGTAATTAGTGCCAAACAAATCTTCAAGTCCCGTAAAATCCCATGTACATTGCATTGTAAGACTTATTCCAAAATCAAACTCCATAACTGTCACGCCCCGAACTCGGGGAGCGCGACCGGCGCTCAACTGAGTGAACCCGGTCAAGCAAGCCTGTTAGATACTTTCTACCCAAACTCACTTATGAATAAAGTTAATACATATTTTCGTCAATTAGACCATAAAGAGATCATGTATACAGTACCAATTCATTACCAGTAGTTACTTCATTTTAAAGTCTCAAATTATGCACACTTTCATAGTTTGAAGTGGAAGATGTAACACACATACAACATTACTATCCTGACCTTCCCAATACCAATACAACCCACACCATGTCTACGGAGCCTCTAATAGATACAAAAGAGAATTATGATAGTGTCGGCACTAAGGCCCCGACTATAATTCAAACATAATACGCAAGGAACAAAAGATACATGACCCCGAAATGAAGTGGGGCTCACCAAATCAGCTGGGAAGAGGGTGTACCGCTATCACTGATCAATGTCTCCTGCTGTGGAACCACCTGCATCCATTGAAGATGCAGCGCCCTCGGCAAAAGGAACGTTAGTACATATGGAATAGTACTAGTATCAATGACAAAACACCATCTCAATAGAACAATTAATAATACAAGCAAGAACAATCATAAAATCAGTGGAAGCCTCAAACAACATCAAACCTCAAGTTAAGACCAAGACAGTGTTCAAATAAATTTCCATATTTAAGTTGGGAGATCTTTAGTACCAATATGCCACCATTCATAATATCAATACCACCGTACTTTTAGCTCGGTGTCCGATCACGACCCGATCGACTAGGCCGTCTCATCCGAGACATCAACCACAATCCACAATTTCAATTACAATTTCCAGCACAATCACCACTATGTATGCGGCATGGCGTCCGATCACGACCCGATCGGCTAGGCCGTCTCACCACAATGATGTGTGGATCGACATCATCATTTTCTAGCAATCATCTCGTTTCATACTTCTTTCACATCTTTTCATTTTATTGGCACTAATGGCCACGATTACAAAATCATTTTTGGCACGTCGGCCGTATTTAGTATTTCATGCTCACCTTATTCACTTTCAAACATCATCATCATCATCAACACCAAGGCGTTTCAAATCAAGGTTTTTAGTACACATGTGAGCAATTAAGAGTGTTAGGCACATAGAGATTTATCATAAAATTTGGCATAATAGCCTTCGTTTGAATTTGACTTTAAGTCAGAATATTTTTAATGCACAACCCATACTTTGAACACATTCTCAAATGATAACATAACATGATAAAAGCATTTGGGATACACATTGAACATATATCTTTCAACACAAACTTCTTTGGAATAGTCAATTTTATAATGAAGAACTCGGGACTTACATAAATTACATGAGTACTGTGGGATTCAATTCTAAGAGAGGAGTTTAGCCAACACACCTCGCTTTGAGCTTTTCTTAAATTACTACAACGTTCCGAAAATCATAGCAATCCCAATCTATTTTGAGACATAACAAAATTTAACACAAAGTAGGAAGATATTCATGGTCTTAGCTCATTTGAGCATTTGATCAAACACTAGGTATGCAAATTTTGCTACAAGGTTCTTCTACAAGATTTCCTTCATTCCACAACCTAATCTTTACTTATTGAGCTTAAAAATCTTCCCACAAACCTTATTGGTACATGCATGTATACATAATACTCTCACATCCAAGAATTATACTCTCAATCACCCATCTTTTATCCCAAACTCGAAATTGAAGAATTGGGGAAAGAAATTCTTGCCTCTTTGAAGCCCTAGGAAGATCCTTGTGAAATTTTTAAACCTTGAGCAAGAATTGATAAACAAAATGGCTAGATCTTCTCTTTCTCTCTCTAAGATACTCTCACCTCTCTCTAGAAATATCGGATGAAATCCTTAAAAATGACCCCCAAAGCCTTTTTATAAAAATGGGATCAGGTTAGAAAGATCAGAAAAATGATGCCCCGACACAGATCTGCGGTCGCATATGTGACCGCATAATATTTCTGCGATCCGCGAAATGGGTCGCATAATGGCCCTCTGGAACTGGGCAACACTGCTTTAGTCTGCGGCCGATATACGATCCGCAGACCTGTTCTGCGGTCGCATAATGGACCGTAGAACCTTCTTCAAAAATCTCTCATGCTAGTTCTGCGATGGGATATATGGCCTGCAAAACGGTTATGCAGTCACATAATGGACCGCACAATGGTCGTAAAATTTAGCTCAAGTTTCTGCTTCACTCTGCGGCAGTTATGCGGCCTGCAGAGTGATTATGCAATTGCAGAATGAACCGCAAAAATGCCCTACACTTCTGAAGATTTTCTTCAACTCCCCAACGTACTGATCAAACACGCAAGCCTACCTCGGCACTACAAAACCTTAAATTCCTTTACGAAATTTTACGGGGCCTTACAATAACATCCCGACCTTGACACTCAATCTCAAACTTTAGAAAAATAAACAAATTATGAATATTCGTAGTTTGCGTTAGGCGTGAATAAATGATAAATTATCGTGACTATGAGTACGGTTCCCGTGGCATAGTCATGATACGTAATTCCAAATTTGAGGGCACGCTTGTGCGACTTGAACCAACATCAACGTAATTCTAAAATAAACATGTTGTGAATTATGGGTGCGTTTCACGCGGCGTGATTTGCAATGTGTATAAAGCAAATAAATGTACGACACCGTAACTTATTTTAAATAATTTCATAAATACTAAAAGCAATGTAGATATCTAATTAAAAGCGGTAAATGATAAAAATGCACAATAGGTTTAAAACATGTAATAGCCGGATAATTAAGCCTAGTGTAAAGATAAAGCGACCGTGTTAAAACCACAGAATCCGGGAGTGCCTCATACCTTCTCTCGGGTCAGCAGAATTCCTTACCCGGTCTTCTGTGTTCGCGGACCATAAATAGAGTCAAATTTCTTTAATTTGGGATTTTAAAATAAATGATGACTTGGAATACCGTAATTAAATCATTTTGAGTGGCGACTCTAAATAATGTTACTTGATCATTGTAAGCATGCAATCTTCTGTCTTCTTGTCCTTATGTTTTTCGGGAATAAACTCGAGGAGGATCAAATTAACCAAATTAAAGACGTACAACATAGAGTACTTGTAGCTTTTCACCGGTTCAGAATACTCGATTTCTTTCCCAGATTAGGAAAAATAATATTCAGAAATCTGTGGAAAGAGCTCACGGAACTACGAAAAGAGTTTGACGGGGTCTTCATCCCTTTGATCCAAGATCGAATATAATATTTGGAAAGGGCGGCTAAAGCTGGAATACTAGTTCATGACCACAAAGAACTAGATCACAAACCAATCGCTTATGTTGATACACTGGTGAAGTTGGACTTGACAGAAGAAAAGAGAAAACTCAATTATGAAGAGATGGTCAGCCTCTGCGGCGAGTTCTTGGGAGCCGCCAGCGATACCACGTTTACCACCTTGCAGTGGATTATGGCATGCTTAGTCAAGTACCCTTCCGTTCAGGAAAAATTGTTCCAACAAATACGCCAAGTTATGGGAGAAAAAAATAACAACAACAGTAATAATAATACGGTGAAGGAAGTGAAAGAGGCGGATTTACATAAAATGTCTAACTAGAAAGCAGTAGTCTTGGAAGGTCTTAGGCAGCACCCACCAACTCACTTTGTGATATCGCATAGGGTGACAGAAGAAATGGAATTGAACTGCTACTCCGTACCCAAGAATGCTACAATTAACTTCTTGGTGAGAGAAATGGTTCAGGACCCAAATGCGTGGGAAGATTCAATGAAATTTAAGCCAGAGAGGTTTTTGGTTGATGAAGAGTTTGATATAACAGGGAACAAGAAGATCAAAATGATGCCATTTGGTGTAGGGAGGAGAATTTGCCCAGGCTATGAATTAGCTTTGCTCCATTTACAGTACTTTGTTGCTAATCTGGTTTGGGATTTCCAATGGAAGCCTGTGGAGGGAGATGAAGTTGATCTAACAGAGGAGTTTGATTTCATTATTACCATGAAATATCCACTGCGAGCTCGCATCACTCCCAGGTGTTGCTAGTATACAAGTATCATATCCATCTACCAAATGGGTGCTTTGACAAATGATTAATTGTTCCAACATATTTATTTTTTTCTAACTACGACTGTATCTGTCTTTTGGTGTCATAAGTATTTTCGTGTCTATTGGTGTGGATAACCAAATTACTACCTTGTGAGGTTGTCGCTTTTGCTTGAATAACGAAAATTTGATGTACCTTTGTGCTTTTCATTGTGAGTTTTCCGGCAAGGACGTGAAATCTTATACATAACTAAGGTTGAAACGTAATATTTAACGCTCCCTTCTATTTTTTAAATTATTTTTATACATAACTAAGGTTGAAATTAATATTTAACCCTCCCTTTTATTTTTTAGATTATTTTTATACTTTGATATAAGTAATACTACGTCTGTTCAATTAATGTGGGGCACTCTTCCAAAAAGAATAACAGTTTTTGAAATTTGAAAACATATTAATCTAAATTTTCTCATTTTACCTTTAATGAGAAGATTTAATAACAACAGAAATATCTAACTTATTTTAGATCACATATTTTATTTGATAGCAACACATGATTTCACATATATGTTATTAGGACTTTCTCCAAGTAGACAGTGGGATAGTCGGAGTAGTGTAACGACGCAGCCAGTCGTTTTGAGAGTGCTAGCCCCGATACCCTATTTATTGCTCCCTCTATCTCATTTTGTGGTTACTTGACTTGCCAAGGTGCTTTGGGTCGGGTTCGGGTGAGTTTCGGAGTGAAATGGAGCACATAGTCCCTAAAATGGAAGTCTAAGTCATAGGAGTTGACCGTAGTTTGACTGGTGTGAATACGACTCTGAAATGAAGTTTCGATGGTTCAAATAGCTCCGTATAGTCATTTTAGTCTTAGGAGGGTGTTCGGATGTTGATTTGGAAGTCCGTAGGTCATTTCGCCGTTAATTGGTGAAAGTTGGAAAGTTAGAAGATTTTGGAAGGTTTGACCGGGAGTGAACTTTTTGGTAGCGGGGTTGGATTCCGATTTCAGAAGTTGGAGTAGGTCCGTAATGTCAATTATGACTTGTGTGCGAAATTTAAGGTCAATCGGACTTGACTTGATAGGTTTCAACATCGGATGAGGAAGTTAGAAGTTCAAAAGTTCATTACGCTTGAATCGATGCGCAATTCGTGGTGTTAGCATTGTTTGATGTGATTTAAAGACTCGACTAAGTTCGTATGATGTTTTAGGACTTGTTGGTATAATTGGTTGTGGTCTAGAGGGCCTCGGGCTTGATTCGGACCTTGTTCGGTGCTTTTCGGATCATGTAGAGACTGCTGAAGCTGATGTCTGGTTTCCTTTACCGCATTAGAGATCTCGCGTTCGCGAAGGATACCTGGGAGGCAGGTGGGAACTTGTTCTTCGCGTTCGCGAAGAAGAGTGGCAGACTGGGGTGGAACTCACGCGTAGTCTACGCGTTCACGAGAAGGGCTTTGCGATTGCCAAGCTTGAGAAAGCTGGTCATCGCGTTCGTGTAAGAGGAAATTTGGGCCTGAAGTATTTTGTGTTTCGTGAACGCGAGGTAATTTCTGCCTTCGCGAAGAAGGATTTAACTTGGCAGCAGATTAAAATTCCAAAATCGAGGGTTTATGTCATTTTTCACCATTTGGACTTGAGAGCTCGGATTAAGGAGATATTTTGGGAGATTTTCAGAGGAATTGTTGGGGTAAGAGTTCCTAACTAGTTTTTGATTAATTTCCACTAATCTATCTTCGATTTCTTCATTTAATTAAGGATTTGGGTTGGAAAATTTTAGGGAAAAGGTGTAAAGTTCTTAGACCGAATTCTTGAGTTTTAAAAGGCGAAATAGGATCGGATTTGAATAATTCTTGTATGGTTGGACTCGATATCGAATTGGTGTTCGATTTTTGTAATTTTTGTCGGGTTCCGAGACGTGTGCCCGGGTCGACTTTTTGGAGAGATTTTTCAATTCTTTGCTAAAATCGTAATTTCATTATTTAAATTAGTTTCCTATAGTTATACCTATAGTATGAAATTGTTTTGGCTAGATTCGAACCGATCGGAGTTGGAAAATCGAGGAAAAGGCCTTCATATTGATTGATTGAGCGAGGTTTGAGGTAAGTGACTTGTCTAACCTTGTGTGGGAGAAATCCCCTTAGGATTTGGTATTGTTGTGACAATTTATCTAAGTAGTTTCCTTTTTATGCCTTACTGAGTTACTTTAGCATGTATAGTCATCATGTTTAGCCTAATTTCACATGTCTACTTGTCTTATCTCTTATTTGCAACTTGTACTACATGCTTAGTTGAATTACCTATTTTCTTGATTCTATATTCCTAATTTAACTGTGGGATTCTTTACTTGAAATTGCTATCCTTGAAATATCATTGTTTCAATTGTTATGTTTTGGTTTCCGTGATTATTGTTGAGATGATTGTTTGGTTGTTGCACGAGGTTTCTGCCGTGCCGTTGTGATTATTGATACGCATGCGGTGGTATAAGGTCTGGATGTTGAAATGCATGCGGTGAGATAAGGTGGACATGATACGCGTGGCTAGTAGGGGAACTACTAGAAGTCATGCGGTGCGATAAGGTGGGCTAAAATGCGGGATACTATTTCGGGAAAAATGATTTTCAAAATAAAATATAAAGGCTACCACGGTGATATAAGGAAAGATTATGAGATATTTACTTTTGGGACTACGAGGCGGTACCTCTGGAGTGCCCCTATTGATTTCCTCTATTTGCTGTAATAGTTGTTGTTGTCTTTCCTTAACTTATAAGATTTTTGCCTTCCTCTCATGTTGTATTTGTCTTTCTTTGATTCTGTGTCATTACCTTCCATAAATTCTCATTATTTCACTTCTCTATCATTTCATTATATTGTTATATATTCTGCCTTGTTTCTATTATTTCCAGTATGACCTTGACCTGACCTCGTCACTACTCTACCGAGGTTAGGTTTGGCACTTACTGGGTACCGTTGTGGTGTACTCATACTACGCTTCTGCACATCTTTTTGTGCAGATCTAGGTACTGCCTACCAGACCAGGTACCAGTGAGCTAGTCCCTATGTGGAGACTTCAAGGTATATCTGCCAGCGTCCCCAGACCTCGGAGTCCCCCTCTATCTTTATTATGTTGTTTCCTTATCCTTATTAGACTTTGATGTATTGGGATATTTAGTATTTCTCTTTAGAGCTTGTGACTTATATTTACCGGATTTTGGGAGTTGTTTATACTTATTTTGCAGATTTTATTTATTACCGTTGTTGACGTTGAGTTTTAGCTTAATATTTTGGTTATTCCGCATAATTGTTAGGCGTACCTAGTCTTAGAGACTAGGTGCCGTCACAACAGCCTACAGAGGGAAATTGGGGTCGTGAAAAGTTGGTATCAGAGCACTAACTTCATAGGTATTATGAGTCACAAGCAGCTTTAGTAGAGTCTCGCGGATCGGTACGGAGATGTCTGTGTTTATCTTCGGGAGGCTTTGGAATTGTTAGAAAAAACTTCACTTCTTTGATTCCTTATTGTGTGAAATTTTTGACTTCGGATTCTAAATTTCTGTGTTTCTATTCTCTTATAGATGGTGAGGATACGTAAAGCTGGATCAGATGACCAGACACCTGTGGCCCCTGTTAGAGCCGCGGGAGGCCAGGGCTGGGGTAGAGGATGAGGACGTCCACGTGGTGCAGCCAGAGCACCCGCACGAGCTGCTACAGAGGAGCCACCAGTAGGTCCAGTTGGAGGGCAGGCACATGAGATGCCTATTACTGCACCAGCCTTCCAGGAGACTCTCGTCCAGTTTCTGAGCATGTTCAGCACTTTGGCTCAGGCAGGGTTGATATCACTTGCTCCTGCCACATCTCAGGACGAGGAAGGAGCATAGAGTCCTGCCGTCCGTACCCCTGAGCAGCGGGTCCAGATAGACCAGGTTCTAGGCGTCATACCAATGCAACCGATAGCCCCAGTTCAGCCCGAGGTTAGGGTAGCAATTTCTGAGGAGTACCACCCTCCTACTTTTGGTGGCTTGGCGTCAGAGGATGCCCAGGGTTTTCTTGAGGAGTGCCATTGTATCCTCTGTACTATGGGTGTTGCGGAGTCTAGTGGGGTTTCTTTCACTACGTTCCAGCTTAGAGGAGCGTCCTATCAGTAGTGGTGACTATTGAGTTGGGTAGTCTGGCCGAGGCAGATTCACTCACTTGGACTCTGTTCTCAGATATGTTCTTGAGGGAGTATGTTCCCCAGAGTCTCAGAGATGCATGGTGCGAAGAGTTTGAGCAGTTGCGCCAAGGTTCTATGACCGTGTCGGAGTATGCGGTCCGGTTCAGTGACTTGTCTAGGCATGCACCAACCTTGGTTGCTACTGTTTGAGAGAGGGTTCGTCGATTTATTGATGGGCACAACCCCAGTATCAGATTTAGCATGGCCCAAGAGTTGGAGATGGACATCGCATACCAGTAAGCAGTGGGAATTGCTAGGAGATAGGAGGGCATGCTGACTCGTGATAGAGAGGAGAGGGAGGCCAAGAGGTCTCGAGAGTTTGGCACATACAGTGGTACACGTGCCTCAGTTGCAGCTCGTCATGGTAGGGGCTGTGTGAGTTGCCCTGTTCATTCAGCACTTCCAGCTTCCAGCGGTATTCCGGTCACTCCTAAGCCTCAGGCTCCCTATTATGCATTTCCATTGTCTAGTGCACCTCCTGCACGGGGTGCTTTCAGCGGTCAGTCTAGCCGATCAGGCCCAAGCCAGCCACAACAGCCACGTCCTTGGAGAGCTTTTTTTGAGTGTGGCGACACTTGTCATGTGGTGAGGGATTGCACCAGATTCAGGAAGGGTGCACCTCCACAGATTGCTGAAGATCCGCGTATTCCACGGGCCCTAAGGCTTCTCAGTCCATGGTCACTGTACCAGTTGCCACCCCACCTACATAGCCAGCTAGAGGTGGAGGTCGAGCAGGCAGAGGCCGCCTTAGATGGAGAGGGCAGGCCATATACTATGCCTTTCCTGCTAGGGCGGAGGCAGTTGCATCCGACTCTGTCATCACATGTATTGTTCCGGTATGTCATAGAGATGCATCGGTATTATTTGATCCAGGCTCCACTTATTCCTATGTGTCATCTTATTTTGCTTCGTATTTGGATGTATCACGTGATTCTCTGAGTTCACTTGTCTATGTGTCTACACCAGTGGGTGATTCTATTATTGTTGATCGTGTGTATCAGTCGTGTTTGGTTATTCTTAGTGGTTTTGAGACCAGAGCCGATTTATTGTTGCTCAATATGGTGAATTTCGATGTTATCTTGGGCATGGACTGGTTGTCACCCTATCATGCTATTCTTAATTGTCACGCCAAGTCGGTGACGTTGGCTATGCCAGGTTTACCGCAGCTAGAGCGGAGAGGTACTTTAGATTTTGTTCCTAGCAGGGTTGTCTCATTTCTAAAGGGTCAGCGGATGGATGAGAAGGGGTGTGATGCGTATTTGGCATATGTGAGGGATGTTAGTGTTGATACTCTTACCGCGAGTCAGTTTCGGTAGTGAAGGATTATCCAGATGTATTTCCGGTGGATCTTCCGAGCGTGCCGCCTGACAGGGATATCGACTTTGGTATAGATTTGTTACCGGGCACTAATCCCATTTATATTCCACCCTATCATATGACCCCAGCAGAGTTGAAAGAGTTAAAGGAACAGTTGCAAGAGTTGCTTGATAAGGGTTCATTTGGCCCAGTGTGTCACTTTGGGGTGCTCCAGTCTTATTTGTAAAGAATAAGGATGGTTCTATGCGAATGTGTATTGATTATCGCTAGTTGAACAAGGTTACACTGAAGAACAGGTATCCATTGCCACGTATTAATGACCTATTTGATCAGCTTCAGTGCCAAAGTGTTCTCTAGGATTCACTTGCGCTCAGGCTATCATCAGTTGAAGATTCGGGAGCCAGATATCCTGAAGACTGCTTTCAGGACTCGATATGGTCATTACGAGTTCCTTGTGATGTCTTTTGGGCTGACCAATGCCCCAGCAACGTTCATGCACTTGATGAACAGTGTATTTCAGCCCTATCTTGACTCTTTCTTCATTGTGTTTATTGACGACATTCTAGTGTGCTCTAAGAGGCGGGAGGATCATGAGCAACACCTGAGGACTGTGCTTTAGACCTTGAGAGAAAAGAAGTTATATGCAAAATTTTTGAAGTGTGAATTCTGGCTAGATTCCGTGGCATTTTTGGATCATGTTGTATCGAGTGAGGGGATCAAGGTAGATCCGAAGAAGATTGAAGCAGTACAGAGTTGGCCCAGACCGTCTTCAGCTATGGAGATTTGGAGTTTTCTTGGCTTGGCGGGGTATTACCGTCGATTTTTAGAGGGTTTCTCGTCTATTGCAACACCTATGACCAGGATGACCCAGAAGGGTGCTCCGTTCAGGTGGACCGAGGAGTGTGATGATAGCTTTCAAAAGCTCAAGACTGCTTTAACTACAGCACCAGTGTTGGTATTGCCTACCAGTTTGGGGTCCTATATGGTGTATTGTGATGCGTCATGTATTGGTCTCGGCACGGTGTTGATGCAGGACGGTAGGGTGATTGCCTACGCGTCTAAACAGCTAAAGGTGCATGAGAAGAACTATCTGTGCACGATCTTGAGTTAGCAGCTATTGTTCATGCCTTGAAGATCTTGCGGCACTATTTGTATGGTGTCCCTTGTGAGGTCTACACCGATCAATGAAGTCTACAACATCTGTTCAAACAGAAGGATCTTGACTTGCGACAACGGAGGTGGTTGGAGTTGCTTAAGGACTATGATGTCACCATTCTCTATCATCCCGGGAAGGCCAACATGGTGGCTGATGCCTTGAGTCGCAAGGCGGAGGGTTTGGGCAGCTTAGCATATCTATTGGTAGCAAAGACGCTATTAGCCTTGGATGTTCATGCCTTGGCCAACCAGTTTGTTAGAATGGATGTTTCTGAGCCGAGCCGAGTTTTGGCGTGTGTGGTGATGTGCCGTAGAATTACTACACTTTTGATACTAATTACATAGACTTTAGCTCGTTTTTTAAAGTATTTTTAGTCATTTCTTATGTAGTTTTGGTGCTTTATAGAAAACTAGACTTAAAGAACCAAGAACATAGAAAAGATGACAAAAACCCATAAAAGGGCAGAAATGCGGCAGGTTTGCAACCGCAAAAGTGATGTGCGGGCCGCAGACCAATCGTAGAGTGAAGCAGACCATCGTAGTTCTGAGAGTAGATTTCGAGGTCCATTGCGCGGTCGCATAATGCTTGTGTCGACCGCATAATGACCGCACAAATGCAAAAAGCATTTTTGTGAAAATGACTTTGCGTTACCAAATGCGGTCGCAGAATCAATGAGCGGACCGCATAACAGAAATGCGATGGACAACTGGAGAACCGGGAAATCAACTCTGCAAAGGAATTGAATATGTGGGGGTAGCGAAAGTGTTTTGCGACCCATTCTACGGTCACAGACTTGATCTGCAGGGTTATTTTTGTCACTTTTGACTCCGACCTGTAGCCCATTATAAATAGAATAACTAGGGTTTTTGTGGGGCAACTAGTCTGAAAAAGAGGCTAAACTTAGAGCATTGAATACACCATTATTTTAGAAGCTTTTGAAGAGAGAATCTTGTCATCTTTGTAAGCTTTATGACTTTATTTATTGCTTTGTTCTTGGATTCTAGTACGAGTAGCTAGTTTTAAATACTAAGATTGTGGATCCTAAATGGGTGTAATATTAATGGGTGTTTACTACTGAATATATATATAATGGTTGGTTGGTATCTATTCATTTCTCACACTTCATTTATTATTGATGGTTGAAAATATTGACTAATGCCGTTTCACTCTATCTTTACTTAGAAAAGTGGGTTAGGGTTCGGTAGAATTGAATAGCAAAACTCAAGGCTTTAAACCTTGTTTAATAGAATCACTTAGGAATAAGTGGGTTCTATTTGACATATATTGGTTGTTTTTAACTGTAACTTTTCTATATTTGGGAAAATTATAAAGAGAAAATACTACCTAATTATTGGAAAATATTGGGTAGTCATTTAGAAACCATTTACATATCAAAGGGCCTTCCATTAGGAGTATACCGTATTAACACTGATAGCATTACATACCATTGATGGGGACACAACTTTGGTTTCCTTAATTGAGTTACTCTCGTAACAAAGTAGTTTTCCTGATAATTCACAATCACAACACTATCTTTTTAAACTAGCGGAGTAGGATTACGACTTAAGTCAAGTTTCACACTAATCAAGTAACCTTTTCACACCTATTCCCTGCGGGATTCGACCCCAACCTAGTTGGGTTATTGTATTTGACATCGACCACCCTACACCATTTACTTAGGTGTAATTTGAGCGTATCAAATTTTGGCGCCGTTGCGGGGGAATACGGTTTTGAAATTACTAATTAGTGTGTGCTTTACTTTACGTCTTCTTCTATTCCATCACACTTTGCTTGCTTTGCTTGGTGTCACTAGGTAAACATTGGCGAGCCGGAAGAAGAGAATATTTTTTCGGATATAGATGATTTTTTTAAGATACAAATGCCATTGTCCCTCCAAGAGTTGATGCTGCCATCTTCAAAGTGGAACACTGTCTAATCCTAATGCTTAAGGCAGAAGGGTTTTTCCGAAATTCCACAGATGATAATCCGACACAACATCCCAGAAATTTTTTGGGTGTGTGTGCGATGCACAAGCAGAATCATGTCTCAGAATGATGCCCTAAGGTTGAGGGTGTTCAAGTACTCTCTAACTGGAGAGGCAAGACAATGGATCAAAAATGGCGACCTAATTCCATCCATGCTTGGCCCGAACTTGTCCGAGATTTCCTAGCAAAATGGTTTCCGCAAAGCAAGAAGTCCGAGCTCGAGGATAAAATTTTCTTCTTCAAGCAAATACTGGGAGAGCATCTACATGAGGCATGGGATTGATTCAAGCTATACTTAGTGAGGTCGCCGAATCATGGTTTTCCGGATAATATCTTGTTGGAAAAGTTTTACATGGGCTTGGATCCTATGAATCAATCCATAGCCAAAAATGCAACTGATCGATCCTTTATGGATGAAACATTTGCAAGGGTCACACAAATCCTTGACAAGATGGAAGAACATAACCAAGCTTGGCACTCGAAAGACACCACGGATGGATTTGCATATGGTATTCCTTGACCAACATGATTAAGGAGAACTAAGAAAGAGATTGAGTAATTGCCGAGCTTGCCACCAATGTCAATGTGTTGACAAAGATGTTCATTGAAAGCCAAACAAAAAAGGTGAATGTGGTGGAAGATGTGCAACCCATGTCAAATGAGGATTACGAAGAAGAAAATTATGTCAACAACTCTCAAGGAGGTTACCAAAGACAACCCTACCAAGGTTCAGGACAACAAAACCAATGGAGGTCTAACCCGCAAGGGCAAGGCAACCAACAATGGCTAAACGACCAAGTTAGTTCAAATCAAGGAAATTAGGGTAACAACAACAACTTTTCAAATCGGAGTTCAAACCCCTATGTGCCACCAAAGGGGCAATATTCTAACTCTCCGCATGGGAAAGAAAGTTCTTCAAGTGAGTCCAAGTTAGAAAACATGCTTAAACGAGTATTGCAAAATCAAGAGAGATCCGACACTTCAATGAAGAATATGATCGAGCTTGTGGGTTCTCACATCACATACACACAAAATTTGGAAATGTAAATGAGATATTTCTCAAGAGAGCAAAATCCAAAGCAGAAAGGCACGCTCCCAAGTGACACAGCAAACCCAAAAGGTATTGGGAGTGGTCCGACTTCCCATTATATGGCAATCACAACTCGAAGTGGGAAAATACTTCAAGGAGAGAATGAAAAAGTGGTCGAAGTGGAAGATTCTGAATAAGAAGTTGAGGCACAAGTTGAGGTGCCAATTGTTGTCGAAATTAAAAGAATCCCGAAGAAGGTGAGAATTGAAGAAGTGAACTATGAAGAGGTTAAGGAAAAGGTAATAGAGGCACCAAAAACTCTAGGACCAATTCCTAGACCTCCTCCTCCTTTCCCTCAAAGACTTTCTAGGAAGGTTGATGATAGCAAAGTCTGATAAGTTCTATGACATTCTCAAGCAATTATCGGTGAACATTCCATTTGTGGAAGCATTTCAAGAGATGCCGGGTTTTGCTAAGTGCTTGAAGGACTTGATTACTAAAAAGAGAACCACCAAGAATGAAGTGGTGAATGTGACTCATCGGGTTAGTTCCATCATTGCAACAACCACCGTCCAAAAGAAAGAGGACCCGGGAGCCTTCACCATTCCATGCACTATTTGATTGAGCGATTTTGCACGAGCCCTTTGTGATAATGGGGCTAGCATCAACTTAATGCCCCTTGCTATTTACAAGCAAGCGGGATTAGGTATGCCTAGGCCTACAAGTATGAGGTTGCAAATGGCCGGCCATTCAATAAAGCGACTGGTGGGAGTTGTTGATGATGTTCTTGTGAAAGTGGGGAAATTTCTCCTCCCTGCTGACTTTGTTATCCTCGATTGTGCTGTTGATAAAGAAATCCTATCATCTTGGGGAGACCATTCCTTGCTACCGGGGGAGCACTCATGGATTCGGAACGAAATGAGATCAAATTCCGAGTTAATGACGAAGAGGTTACCTTTCAAGCGAGTAAGGGTATGAAATTATGAAAGTATCTCAGTAATTGATGTTGTTGATGAGGTAGAGGATGCAATTGAGGTGAAGATGGAAGAGGAATGCCTTGGTGAGGCATTGGCGGCTATTTTGGTGAATTTGATGGTGAAGACATGGAAGGATACATGGAATCGGTGAATGCATTGGAAGGGATTGGGTCCTACACTTATTCACGAAAGAAGCTTTCTCTTGACTTAGAGAATCGAGTCACCCCTTCTGCTAAGCCTTCAATTATCGAGCCGCCACAACTTGAGCTCAAGCCACTTCCACCGTACTTAAGGTATACATTTCTTGGCTCTAATAGAACTCTACCTGTAATTGTTTCTTCTTTGTTGAATGATGTGCAGGTTGAACACTTATTGAATACCTTGAGGGAGCACATACAGGCCATTAGGTGGACTATAGAGGATGTCCGAGGGATTCTCGCCGGTATTTGTGAGCACAAAATACAATTGAAGCAAGAGAGCAAACCTAGCATGGAGCATCAAAGAAGGATAAACCCTTCCATGCAAGAGGTGGTAAAGAAAGAAATCATAAAATGGTTGGATGCCGGGGTTGTCTACCCCATTACCGATAGTCCTTAGATGAGTTTGGTGCAATGTGCGCCAATGAAAGGAGGCATGACCATTATTCAAAACGATAAAAATGAACTCATCCCAACGAGGACGGTGACTGGGTGGAGAGTTTGCATGGACTACTGGAAGCTCAATAGTGCTACTTGCAAAGACCATTTCCCTATGCTTTTTATTGATCAAATACTTGATCGGCTAGCGGGAAGGTCATTTTATTGCTTCTTGGATGGTTATTCCAGCTACAACTAAATCAGCATCGCCTTAGAGGATCAAGAGAAGACAACATTCACATGCCCGTATAGGACCTTTGCTTTTAGCCGGATGCCATTTGGCCTATGCAATGCCCCGGCTACCTTTCAACGATTCATGATGTCAATCTTCTTGAACATGGTGGAGGATTTCTTAGAGGTGTTCATGGATGACTTTTCTGTAGTTGGTGATTCCTTTGAGCATTGCCTTGACAACCTTAGGCAAGTGCTCAAAAGATGTGAGGAAACAAACCTTGTGCTAAATTGGAAAAAATGTCACTTCATGGTGGACGGGGGTATTGTTCTGGGCCACAAAATTTCCAAGCAAGGAATAGAGGTTGATTGGGCAAAGATCGAGATCATTTCCAAGCTTCCTCCTCCCACTTCGGTAAAAGGCGTTCGGTGCTTTTTGGGGCATGCCGGTTTTTATAGGCGATTTATCAAAGACTTCTCAAAAATTGCAAGTCCCATGTGCAAGCTCCTTGAAAAGGATGCAAAGTTTGCTTTCGATGAGAAGTGCCTCTAAGCTTTTGAGGAATTGAAAGCAATTCTCACCACGGCACCTATTATTGTCACATCCGATCGGTCTCTTCCATTTGAACTTATGTGTGACGCTAGTGGTGTAGCTATTGGAGTGGTACTTGGTCAACGACATAACAAGATTCTTCATCCTATCTACTATGAAAGCAAGACACTCAATGGTGCAAAAATGAATTACACTGTGACGGAGCAAGAACTGCTTGCTATTCTCTGTGCTTTTGAAAAAATCCGGGCCTATTTGTTGGGCTCCAAAGTGATAGTGTACACAGATCATGCTTCTCTCCGCTACCTTACGGCGAAAAAGGATGCTAAACCAAGATTGATTAGGTGGATTCTCTTGTTACAAGAGTTTGACTTTGAAGTCAAAGATCGGAAAGGAACAGAGAATGAAGTTGTGGATCACTTATCTAGGCTTGAAGATGCAGGGAGACCAAAAGAAGATCTTGAATTAATGATGCCTTCCCTGATAAACACATATTGGCATTGTCTAGCACCTTCACTCCTTGGTATGCCGACATCGCTAACTTCTTGGTTAGTGACCTTATCCCCGACGAATTGGTAGCTTATTAAAAGAAAAAGTCTTACGGGAGTGTAGGCAATACTATTGGGAGGAACCCTTTTTGTTCCGGATTTGCACCGGCAACATCATTCGGCGTTGTGTTCCGGAAGATGAGGTAATTCAAATTCTCAAAGCATGTCATGACTCCCCAGTTGGGGGCCATATGGTGGAAATCGTACTGCGGCAAAAGTGCTTGAATGCGACTATTATTAGCCAACGATCTACCAGGATGCAAACTAAATGGTCAAGGCATGTGATCAATGTCAAAGACAAGGGTCAATTTCTAGAAGGCATGAGATGCCTATGAACTTTGTGATGGAGGTCAAGATCTTTGATATGTGGGGGATAGATTTCATGGGTCCCTTCGTAAGCTCTTACGGCATGACATATATCTTGGTGGCTTTAGATTATGTCTCCAAATGGGTCAAGGCAATTTCCTTGCCGAACAATGAGGCAAGGAGTGTAACCGCCTTCTTGAAGAAGAACATATTTACTCGGTTTGGAACCCCAAGGGCCATCCTTAGTGATGGTGGTTCTCACTTTTGCAACAAAGCTTTTGCTGGGTTGCTCGAAAAATATGGAGTTAAGTGCAAGGTGGCCACCGCTTATCATCTTCAGTCGAGCGGTCAAGTTAAAGTTTACAATCGGGAGATCAAAAACATTCTAGCAAAAACTGTTAATGCAAACAGGATCGACTGGTCAAAGAAGCTAGATGATGCATTGTGGGCATATCGAACAGCATTTAAGACTCCCATTGGCACCTCACCACACCGGTTGGTTTTTGGTAACGCGTGTCACTTGCTAGTGGAGCTTGAACACAAAGCTATGTGGGTATTGAAAAAGTTTAATCTTAACTGGGCCGAAGCTGTTAATCTAAGAATGACACAACTCAACGAGATGGAAGAATTCCGTTTTCATGCCTATGAGAATGCAGCCATATATAAAGAAAGAATGAAGTTTGTTCATGATAAGAAGATTTTGAAGAGAGAATTCAAATCCGGTGACTTGGTCTTACTCTTCAACTCAAGACTGAAGTTTTTTTCGGGCAAACTCAAATCCAAATGGTATGGCCCCTTCAAAGTTATGAATGTATCTTTCTATGGCGCTATTGAATTGGAATCCGAGGACGGGACTCAAACCTTCAAAGTAAATGACCAAAGGGTCAAGTATTACGTCGGAACCATTGGAGAAAGGCACTTGGTAGAACAATCCGCAATCAAGGATGGTCCTACACCAACCCCCCACTACTGATTAGCCAAAATGGGGGTAACATCATCGTGCCGCGTCGTTAAATCAAGCGCTCTTGGGAGGCAACCCGTATGTTGGTAACACTTTTTGATTAGATTTTAATTTCAGTAAGTTTATTTGTAAGTGTTGAACAATTTGACGTGTGTGTTAGAATGCAGGTGACCCAAAATACAAGGAAATAGGATGCAAGGGCAGAGGAAAATGAAGGAAAACAAGCCAAGCTTCAGCTGTGTTCTGCGGCAACATATGCGGCCACATAAAGGATTTGCGGGCTGCATAGAGGTTGCAGACACAAGCAGAAAAAAATGCAAACTGGGCCTTGATAAATACGGTGAGGATTCACTTTTTACGGCCCGCATAATGATTCCGGGACCACACTAGTCGCAAATCTGTTGCGCAATACTCAGTCAATAGCCCATCGCATAACACATATGCGGCTGCATAATATGTTATGCGATGCACTTTTTCATTGCAAAACACTCACGTATTAAGCCCTAGGTCTCTCTCTCATTTCCGCCTTTCATCTACACTCCCACACACATGGGCACAAAGCATAACACAAAAGAAAAGAAATAAAAGACCAAAAACACTGAGAAAAACAAAATCAAAGAGGAGTTGAAAAGGAAGGGCTTACCTTGCTTGCGATTCAGATCGAATTACTCCATCTTCTGATATGTGGTATGTCCATTTCCATCCTTTCTCTTGCCTAGTCAAACTGAAGAGTGCCATGTGCTTTCATTACCCTCATTTTTCTCCCTAAATCCTTGCTATGGATAATCATTTGTGAGTGATTGTACTGAAAATCAACGCTGGGGGGAAAATACATGCTGTGGGTAGATCAAAATTTGGGGGTTTGAATTGGGGGGTAGGAATAGAGTAAAGGGGTTGGAAAAGTTTTGAAAATTTGCATAATGTATCATCCTGATGACTAAGTGTGTGCTTGTGCATTTGGGACTGAGTATGAATTTGATGTTTGTGCATTTGCATGTGAATACCTTTTTGATTAGGAACGATGATCTTTGCGGTCCGCATAACTGGTTTGAGGTCAGCAGAGTCATCGCATTTTGCATGCTAGGAGATTTTCTCAAAGCCCATGTGCGGTTGAGCTTGCGGCCGCAGTAAGGTTTTGCAGACCGCACAATGGTTGCAGACAGAGGCAGACAAAAAGCAATATCTAAAGAACAAAATGCGACTGCTGCGGTCGCATAGTTGCTTTGCGGCCACTTCTGCGGACCACATAGTTTGTTCTGTTTTCGAGGGGTGTAATATGCGAAATGTTTTGCGGCTCGCAGAGTTGTTCTGCGATTGCATAACTGGTAGCAGAACCTTCTTTGTTTTTCATTTCCTTCCCATATGTTACCCATGCCATATCATGTACTCACTCCTTGTTAATTGACAGGCATGGCACCAAAGAGACTAGCATCGCGATAACCCTCCAAGAACCTAGTGCGCCCAAGGAAGCCCCTAAACTTTGCTCTTACTTTCTCAATGCATTGGGGACAATGCATGCTCTTCGATTGGGGGTGGGGTAGTCAACGTTTTGCATCTTGTACATAAACTCTTACTCTTAATAGTGTAGATTTGTATATAGAAATGAATTCCCCTTAGTTTTTCTTCGCTGGGTTCTTTTCCAAGGGTGTAATAGTAGAACCATGGCGGTAATACAAAACGTTTTGACTTGTTGGTGTTTCTGTTCTAGCTTCAAGCATGCGATAAATTTTTGTTGAATAAATTGCACCCTTCAAATTTTGTGAATAAACGGTTAGTCATTCTTGTGAAATCGAGGCTCGCTCTTTAACTTTGTGCTTACTTAGAATCTCAAATATCATGTGATGAAGCTTTGAGTTGCTTGTATTCACTTGAGGGCTGAAATTATGCCGATTCGAACAGTTCATGTGTTGTGAGTGGGTGAGAATTTGTGTAAATAATGCATGTACTCAACTTGTAATGTCTAGAACTTGCCCAGTTGGTTTCTCAATGCAATTCTCAAGTTGATGATGAGTTGTTGAAATGATCTTAGGCTCTCTTTGTGATTGCTAACTAATTTTTGACCAAATTGACCTCCCTGGTACATTTATTATCCTAGTTACCCCCTGCTGAGCCTTTAACCTTTTATTTGGCTACTACATTATAAAACTTTATCCTTTTGTGAAATAATTCCCTCTTTTGAACCCATCCCTCCTTGAAGGATTAAGAATGAGGCTAAACGCCTAAGTTGGGGGTGTTAGTGTTAATTGGAAATTGGTAAGGTTGTACATTATGTGTAGAAGCAAATACCTCAAAGTTGTGTTTATGAAGATATTCAAGCTCCAAAAGAAAAATAAAAGAAAAACATCTGTAAAAAAACTAAAATAAAAATATAAAAAAATTATTGTGTGTGGAGTCTTGTGAAAACCGAAGAGATACTTTGAGGTGGTTCTATGTCGTTGACTAGAGGTCAACAAGGGTTATATGGTTTAAAAAGAAGCAAAATGTATGTAGCATTCAAGGAGGGTACGGTTGCTGTATTTCCAAAAATTCGTGCAACCCGTCCCGAAGCCTACACTAGAACTCTTAAAAAGTCCTTTGTGATCTACAATCAATTATTTCTGAGATAACAATGAGTTAAACTAAGGGTAAGAATATGGACTGATACTTGTAGCACTTAGCCTTCTTTTTGAATGCAAGAGTGTTTGATTGTATCCCCTGTATATATTTGCTGAGTTGGGGATTTTCTTTGATGTGAGCACGCATGAATTGCAAGATTTAGCAGAAGTTAGGTTTCTTAAAGTAGGACACAAGTGCATACCTAGCTTGGGTTAGCACTCTGTCATTGCTCTTGAGGCTCGAAGTTTACAAACTGATTACTCAAATTGTTAAATGATCTTTGTCTTCAAAGAAGGGTGAATAAAAGATTTTACATGCTTGTTAGTTAACAGTCAGCACCATAGTTCTGCTTTGTGATATGTTGGAAGTAGATTAGTATTTGATAGGTTGACTTTGTTTTAGTTGCTTGAGGGCAAGCAAGAGTCTAAGTTGGGTGTGTTGATGTTCCGTAGAATTGGTACACTTTTGATACTAATTACATAGACTTTAGCTCTTTTTTAAAGCATTTAAAGTCATTTCTTATATAGTTTTGGTGCTTTGTAGAAAACCAGACTTAAAGAACCAAGAACACGAAAAAGATGACAAAAACCCATAGAAGGGCAGAAATACGGTAGGTTTGCGACCGCAAAAGTGATGTGCAGGCTGCAGACCAACCGCAGAGTGAAGAAAACCATCCCAATTCTGAGAGTAGATTTTGTGGTACATTGTGCGGTCGCATAATGCTTGTTCGGACCGCATAATGACCGCACAAATGCAAAAAGTGTTTTTGTGAAAATGACTTTGCGGTACCAAATGCGGTCACGAAATCAATGTGCTGACCGCATAACAGAAATATGATGGACAACTGGAGAACTGGGCAATCAACTCTGCGAAGGAATTGAATGTGTGCGGGCCGCGTAAGTGTTCTACGACCCATTCTGTGGTCGCAGACTTGATCTGCAGGGTTATTTTTGTCACTTTTTGACTCTGATCTTTAGCCCATTATAAATAGAATAACTACGGTTTTTGTGGGGCAACTAGTCTGAAAAAGAGGCTAAACTTAGAGCATTGAATACACCATTATTTTGGAAGCTTTTGAAAAGATGATCTTGTCATCTTTGTAAGCTTTATGACTTTATTTATTGCTTTGTTCTTGGGTTCTAGTATGAGTAGCTAGTTTTAAATACTAAGGTTGTGGACCCTAAATGAGTGTAATGTTAATAGATGTTTACTATTGAATATATATATATATATATATATATATATATATATATATATAATAGTTGATTGGTATCTATTCATTTCTCACACTTCATTTTGTTGTTGATGGTTGCAAATATTGACTAATGCCGTTTCACTCTATCTTTACGTGGAAAAGTGGGTTAGGGTTCGGTGGAATTGAATAGCAAAAACTCAAGGCTTTAAACGTTGTTTAATAGAATCGCTTAGGAATAAGTGGGTTCGATTTGGCACATATTGGTTGTTTTTAACTGTAACTCTTTTATATTTAGGAAAATTATAAAGAGAAATACTACCTAATTATTGAAAAATATTGGGTAGTCATTTAGAAACTATTTACATATCAATGGGCCTTCCATTAGAAATATATCGTATTAATACCGATAGCATTACATTCCATTGATGGGGACACAACCTTAGTTTTCTTAATTGAGTTACTTACATTCTCGTAACGAAATAGTTTTCCTGATAATTCACAATCACAACACTCTCTTTTTAAACTAACGGAGTAGGATTATGACTTAAGTCAAGTTTCACACTACTCAAGTAACCTTTTTACACCTATTCCCTGTGGGATTCAACCCCAACCTAGTTGGGTTATTATATCCGACATCGACCGCCTTACACCATTTACTTAGGTGTAATTTGAGAGTATCATGTGGTTTCTCAGTCTTCTCTTTATGATCGTATCAGAGAGCGTCAGTATGATGACGCCATTTTCTTGTCCTTAAGGACACGGTTCAGCACGGTGATGCCAAGGGAGTCACTATTAGAAATGACGGTGTATTACGGATGCATGACAGGCTATGTGTTATGTAGATGGTTTGTGTGAGTTGATTCTTCAAGAGGCTCACAGCTCACGATACTCCATTCACCCAAGTGTCGCGAAGATGTATCAGGACCTGAGGCAGCATTATTGGTGGAGGAGAATGAAGAAGGAAATAGTAGAATATATAGCTCGGTGCCTAAATTGTCAATAGGTGAAGTATGAGCATCAGCGGCTAGGTGGATTGCTTCATAAGCTAGAGATTCCGGAGTGGAAATAGGAGCGGATCAATATGGATTTCGTTGTTGGGCTCCCACGAACTCAGAGGAAGTTTGGGTGATTGTGGATAGATTGACCAAGTCAGCTCATTTCATTCCTGTGGTTACTACTTACTCTTCAGAGCAACTGGCCAGGTTTACATTCGCGAGATTGTCAGGCTTCATGGCGTGTCGGTATCTATCATCTCTGACCGGGTTATGCAGTTTACATCGCGGTTCTGGAGAGCCGTACAACACGAGTTCGGTACTCTGGTGGAGTTGAGTACAACATTTCACCCTCAGACAGACGAACAGTCCGAGCGCACTATTCAGATATTAGAGGATATGCTCCATGCAGTGTGATGGATTTTGCGGCTGCTTGGGATCAGTTCTTGCCACTTGCAGAGTTTTCATACAACAACAGTTATCAATCGAGCATTCAGATGGCCCCGTATGAGGCTTTGTATGGTAGGCGGTGCCGGTCCTCAGTGGGTTGGTTTGAGCTAGGTGAGGCTAGACTATTGGGTATAGACTTGGTTCAGGATGCTTTGGAAAAGGTTAAATTGATTCAGGATCAACTTCGTACAGCTCAATCTAGATAGAAGAGGTATGAGGATCGGAAGGTTCACAACGTTGCATTCGTGGTTGGGGAGCAGGTCTTGCTCCGAGTTTTACCCATGAAGGGTGTTATGAGGTTCGGGAGGAAGGGCAAGTTGAGCCCTAAGTATATCGGGCCTTTCAAGATTCTTGAAAGGGTTGGAGAGGTGGCCTACAGACTTGCACTACCACCTGGTCTAGCTAGAGTTCATCCAGTGTTCCATGTTTCCATGCTCCAGAAGTATCACTGCGATCTGTCTCATGTGTTAGACTTCAGCTCAGTCCAGTTGGACAAGGATTTATATTATGTTGAGGAGCCGGTGGCCATTTTGGACAGGCAGGTTCGGAAGTTGAGGTCGAAGAATATCGCTTTAGTGAAGGTTCAGTGGAGGGGTCATCCAATCGAGGAGGCGACTTGGGAGACCGAGCATGACTTGTCTAACCTTGTGTGGGGAAAATCCCCTTAGGATTTGGTATTTTTGTGACAATTTGTGATATGTGAGGGCCGTGTACGCGAGGTGACGAGTGCGTACACGGACTAAATGTTGAAATTCCAATTTTATCTAAGTAGTTTCCTTTTTATGCCTTACTGAGTTACTTTAGCATGTATAGTCCTCATGTTTAGCCTAATTTTACCTGTCTACTTTTCTTATCTCTTATTTGCAACTTGTACTACATGCTTAGTTGAAATACCTGTTTTCTTGATTCCATATTCCTTATTTAACTATGAGATTCTTTACTTGAAATTGCTACCCTTGAAATATCATTGTCTCAGTTATTGTGTTTTGGTTTCCGTTATTATTGTTGAGATGATTGTTTGGTTGTTGCACGAGGTTTCTGCCGTGCCATTATGCTTAATGATACGTATGCGGTGGTATAAGGTCAGGGTGTTGAAATGCATGCGGTGAGATAAGGTGGGCTTGATACGCGTGGCTAGTAGGGGAACTACTAGAAGCCATGCGGTGTGATAAGGTGAGCTAAAACGCAGGATGCTATTTCGAGAAAAATGATTTTCAAAACAAAATATAAAGGCTCCCGCGGTGATATAAAGAAAGATTGTGAGATATTTACTTTTGGACTATGAGGCGGTACCTCGGGAGTGCCCTTGTTGATTTCCTCTATTCGCTGTAATCGTTGTTGTTGTTGTCTTTCCTTAACTTCTAAGATTTTTGCCTTCCTGTCATGTTGTATTTATCTTTCTTTGATTCTGTGTTATTACCTTCCGTAAATTCTCATTGTTTCACTTCTCCATCATTTCATTATATTGTTATATTTTCTGCCTTGTTTCTTATTATTTCCAGTAGGGCCTGACTTGACCTCGTCACTACTCTACCGAGGTTAGGCTTAGCACTTACTGGGTACCGCTGTGGTGTACTCATACTATGCTTCTGCATATCGTTTTGTGCAGATCCAGGTACTGCCTACCAGACCAGGTACCAGTGAGCTAGTCCGTACGTGGAGACTTCAAGGTATATGTGCCATCGTCTGACAGACCTCGGAGTCCCCCTATGTCTTTATTGTGTTGTTTCATTATCCTCATTAGACTCTGATGTATAGGGATATTTAGTATTTCTCTTTAGAGCTTGTGGCTTATATCGACCAAGTTTTGGGAGTTATTTATACTTAAGTTGCAGATTTTATTTATTACAGTTGTTGACGTTGAGTTTTAGCTTAATATTTCAGTTATTCCGCATACTTGTTAGGCTTACCTAGTCTTAGAGAGTAGGTGCGGTCACGACATCCTACGAAAGGAAATTGGGGTCGTGACAAGTAGTCTGCATGATAGATACAAGAGTGGTAGCAACAATATCAAAGATCTGCTCCTCCTCCCTCTCTGGTCCTCACATTGTGTAAATAGTTCCACATCGATGGTTTAAAGGATGAGTAATCTCTTTAATATGGCTTGTGAAATTCTCACCTCTTGAGCTAGATTTTGGGATTGAGTTAGACCCAAGTTCCATTTCTTTAAAATGATATCAAGACCCATCCCAATTCTTGATTCCCCAATGTTTGGCCCTCCATTTCTTCAGATGTCCAACCCTGGACGTCAAAAGGGCGATCTGGGCACTCGTAACATCTGTGCAATCTTCCCGGGGGCTCAACTAGTCAGCACCACGGGAAGATTTGACGTGGAGGAAATCATTGACCACAGAGTTTGTCCAAAAATCACATAACATGGCCTCCAAGGTAACAAACCTACGAGTAAACTGCTCACTTGTCACGGCTCAAATCTTTAGCGTTATATTATTCCTCCAATTTGGTGCTAACACTCTTCCGATGGTCACTGCCGCTATCGATGGTCAGTCGTTGGAAAGTGTTGTTGAAATTTTAACAGATCCTTGTCCATCGAAAATTCCATAAATTCTAGTAGTGTTTATCTTTTCCTATTCTAATATAATACTCTAATATATCTGATATAATAGAAAATACTATATAATAGAAAAGAACTGTCTTTTCTGTATACTTTTTCCGGTTCCGTTGTTTTTGGATCAAATCCCATAACAATTCTCCACTCATGTCCTTCCAGAGCTGGGTAAGTGATATTTAAAGGCATCTCCCCGATCCATTCTTCCTAGCGCTCCAAAACTATTTAATCTTGCATTTTCATTTTACACTTAATGACATGACTTGTTGAGGACTTACTTGATATGACTATATTCTCTTAGAAGAAAGAACAATAAAACGATACATGAAACTCTAGCACAACTCATTTAAAATGATAATTTTGGTAATTCGCCTATATACTTGGCTTACATGTTAAAATTGAATTTTAATTTCATAAATTTCATGCCCCTACAGACGCTTTCGCACAAAAAAGTATAAAGGAAGTAACATATTTCGAACAAAAGAAAAACAAAAAGAAATTAATTACCATATAAAAAAGAAGCATACAGGAAAAGAAAAAAAGAAGGAAGAAATACATGGGAAATCACACAACACACTACAATGAAAGGGAGGAAGCTTTGTAAAAAATTCAAACGTATATTTATGAGTGGTAGCTAAGGGTGGCTAATGGTCCGGTTCTAACCGGACCGGACCGGCTTGGGACCGGAAACCGGCCCGGACTGGTTAGAACCGGACCAAATACACGTGGGGGGGGTAGGGGTCCGGTAGCGATACGGTGCGCACGTTTAAAACCGGACGAACCGGATGAATTTGGGGCCGGACCGGACCGGACCGGAACCGGACCGGTTTGCTGGGCAGATTTCCTTCTTTAATTTATAGCCGTTGGCCAACGGCTATATTGATGAAATAGCTGTTGGGCAACGGCCAAAAACGGCTCTTTGCAGCCCATAACCCCCCCTAACTATTTTTTCTTATAAATACGTCATTATTTCATCTTATTATTCACAAAAATCATCAAACTCTCTCTAATTCTCTCAAAATCATCTACAATATTGTTATTTTGTTACATTGGCTACTTGTGTAAATCTAAATTCTACAATTTTGGCTATTATTTATCAAATTTTACTTGGAGTTGCTAACTTGCTATCAATTGAAGCTTCAAGTTTCAACTTCATCTCAATTATACGGCTATATTGGTTGGGCATTCCTATCTCTACTCTTTAATTATACTTTTGTGATATATTTATTTTATTGGTTGTTATTTTATTTGCTTATTGCTATAAATTATAGTTATGTCTCAAAGAGGTTCAATTGGAACTGGTAGTGTGGGGAGGGCACGTGGTCATTCGGGAAATAAGGGTAAAGGAATTATGGGTAGTTCTACTTCTAATCAACACGTAGAGGAACATCAATATTATCAAGATTTTAGCTCCTTTAACCCACTTGATTCACAAAATGTAGAAGCAGAATTTAATTATGAAACTGGGGTTAATTTAGAAGAACAACGTGAATTTGAGGCTAGTCCACCTGAAGTTCAGTCCGACTTGCCTCCCCCGGTACCTCCCACTAGAGCCCCGGTTCAACGTAAGGATAGATCTGAGGTTTGGGAGTTTGTACAGAAAAACAAGGAAAATCAGACGGCTATTTGTGGTCTTTGTAGACATGTGTGGGTATTTAGAACTGGGGGTAATAAAGGTGGGACGGGTAAAATTAGAACTCACTTATTAAAAAAACATCCCAAGGAACGGTCAAAAAGGGCGGGGGGTATTTATTTTGGAACCGAGCATGGGGGGTAGCACATGACGCATCCTCGAGTATCCAAACAAAATATAACCCTACAACAGAAGGAATTCTTAGTTACGATAAACAAAGGGATAGAGAAAATATTTCTAAGCTAGTTGCGGTAGAGGGTTTGCCTTATAGTTTTCCTTCCTCTACTGGTTTTGTTCGATATATCCAAGCTACATATAATCCTTCCTTTAAAGGTTTTCCAAGAACAACCGTAAAAAATGATATTATAAAATTTAAAAATGAATATAGAGATTATTTAAGATATTTATTTGATAACTTTGACAGTAGAGTATGTCTTACAACTGATATGGGTCGTTCAACTAATAATTGCGATTATATTACTGTTACGGTTCATTGGATAGATCCTGATTGGGTCTTCCAAAAACGTATAATTGCATATAAAGTAGTGGATGAACCTCACACGGGAAATTATATTTCCAAAACTGTTTCATCTATTTGTCGTGCTTATTGTTTGACTAATAAAGTTTTTAGTATTACAGTAGATAATGCTACGAACAACAGTGAAGCACTTAGGAATTTAAGACCTATTTTAAACCCCCCTTTTGATGAATTTTTTCATGTTAGATGTGCATGTCTTATTTACAACTTAGTAGTCAAGGATGGTCTTGACTTATTTAACAACATTATTGAAAAAGTTAAAGTAGCTATTGCCTTTATTTTTAGAAATAAAAATCAACAAAGAAAAAGAGAATGGGAAAGAAAATGTATAGAATTAGGAATGCCGATTAGGAGAGTTCCAAAAAAAGTTTCTACTAGGTGGAACACTCTATATGAAGCGTTAACTGTTGCTTATGAATATAGAGAGCCTATTACTCAAATGTATAATAAATATTTTATGGATATTTACCACCTTAAGGAGGAAGATTGGAACCTTGTTGAACATCTCCTCCAGTTTTTAGAAAAATTTTATCATGCGACTTTAGAATTTTTTGGACAGTATTATCCAACTACTCCTACTATGTTATACTATATAGCCGGCATATCCGAATTATTAAAATTATATAGGCAATATACTTCATATAAAACGGCTGTAGAGGCCATGATTGAAAAGTTTAAAAAATATTTTTTCCCAATTCCTCAACTTTTTTACATTGCTTCTGTGTTGCATCCTGCATTTAAATTAAAGTTAACTGAAAAACTTGTTCAGGCAATATACACAAATTTAGATATTACACCTGTTGAAATTGCAACTAACAAGTACCCGAGTGTAGATGTTGTTCGAGGTAAAGTTTCTACTGATTTTCAGGCTATTTTCGCAAAGTACAGAGCTTGGGCAGAGAGTGCTACACTAACTGCACTGATACTTTCAAGCAGTGAAAGTTCTTCTCAATCAAGCAAACGCCATGCTGGGATGCTTCGGAGGACTTGATCAGATGCTGCTTTCAGAACAAGATGACTACGGGGAGGAATACAGTGAGTTCCAAGTGTACTTGATCCAGTATCCGAAGAAACTGACAAGTTATGGAACTCACGATCTATTAGATTACTGGAAGAGTCAAGAAACACAATTTGCGATACTTTCAAAAATGGCCCGTGATATCTTGACAATTCAAGCGTCATCTGTTGCATCGGAGAGAGCTTTCAGCCAAGGAAGATTTCAGATTGGAGATCATCGACATTCACTGAGAGAAGAAGCCATGGAGACTGGAGTCCTATTCAGAGATTGGATCAGAGCAGAGCGAAGAAACTTTGGAATACCGGAGCTTTCACAGAAAAAGGATAGAGCATACATGGATCAAATATTGAGCGACGGAACAAGCGAAGAAGGAAATCAAACCAACGACACGGAAGATGAAGAAGATCAAGAAGAAGAAGACGACGAACCGGAACAACAACAACCTGTTCCAAAGGAAAAGCCTACAACTATATTGAAAAAACTAGCGAGCATGTTTAAAAGAATGTAATTTTATACATCAAATTACATATTAATAAAATTGCTCAAAGTTCACTTCACAACTATTGTCTTGTGTTCTTATATTTTATAATTTTACTAACTTTGAATATATTTTCTTTAATTCTATAGTAACTTCTTTAATTCTAATTATAAGTTATATTTTCAAAAACTTATAATTTCCTTCTATTACACTACAACAAAATTTATAATTTTACTAACTAATTATAAAGTTTGAAACTAATTGAAACTTTGTAAGAATATTATATAGTAACTTCTTTAATTCTAATTATAAGTTATATTTTCAAAAACTTATAATTTCCTTCTACTACACTATTACAAAATTCAAAAACTTATAAGAATATTATATAGTAATAACTTCTTTAATTCTAAAATTCAACTTTGAAACATATTTTTTAATTATTTAGAAAGTTAAATAAATGAGTAAAATGGTAATTAACTAATTATTAAAAAAAATTCAAAAAAAAATAATAGTATTATCCGGTGACCGGCCGGACCGGTAGACCGGCCACCGGTACCAGTCACGAGCCGGTCCAATGGTTTTTAGCCGGTAAGGCCGGACCGGTTAGGTCCGGTCTTAGGCGCAGTAACGGTACCGGTCCGGACAGGACCGGAAAAAAATTCGGTCCGTGACCGGACCGGACCATTAGCCACCCTTAGCCCTCACTATGATCGACCTCGAATACTGGGGGCCATCACACTCGGATAATGATTTTAGCAAGGAAGGAAATTTTGTGCTTGAACAGTCTGGGTTCCGTGGATATGATTTATTGTAAGGGCCAAATAGTCAAAATAAACCGCGCCCACATAGACCACTTGAGCCATAACACGAAGCTTGTACACATTTGCAATCTTGTATGTTGTATAGAAATGAAAGAAAGTTTCTACCTTGCGAATACATAATTTTGTCCCTTAAGACTATTACATTTTGTTCCTTAAGGATATTGAGCCCGAAGGCCCCCTCAATCCAGATCCAGGAGATCACCCCCACTCGGGGACAATCGTCCAAGGCAAACTTGGACGGCTCGGGCTATCGAAGCCCGGAGGCACAAAAACCTATTAGGCAGTGCCTAAACTTTAAAAGCTATGGCCACCCCTACTAGACTGTCTTCCTTGGCAAGCCCGGACAGCTCGAGTATCGAAGCCCGGGGTACAAAGCCTATTGGGCAAAACCCAAACTTAAAAGGCTACGACTATCCTAGAAACGGCTCAGAGACGTCCGAAGGCCGTAACCAAAATGTAAGGCCTTCAAAAATTCCAAATCGGTTCAAACGGTACACTCGACAAAATTATAATCCAAAAAAAACATCTAGGAAAGAACTTTGGGGAAAGTTTCCAGTCATACCAAGCCCCCACAAGCTTTAAAAAAAATTACATCTAAAACGAGCCTTGTTCGAACCTCCGAACAAGACCCTATTACTATGATTTATTGCGTGCTAAGGCATTCAAAATCTTTGGAATTATAAAAAAGGAGCTGAAAAGAAATAAACTCGAAAATTGCCAAAGGGTAAAAAGCCTTACATATGAATATTCCGATAAAGATATTTACAAAGGCCAAACGGCCTCAACAAAATATACAAAAATACAAAAGAAAAAAAATCTACAAGGCACCTAAGCCTGATCTTCGTCGGAGCCCGCCTCGTCACCGGGGCCGTCAGGGTCTTCTCCGTCCTCAGATTCGCCAGAGCCTTTGGAGCCTTCGGAGCCTTCCTCGTCCTCAGGATCGGCCAACTTCTTGGCCTCGGCCTCAAGCCTCTTAGCATTTTCAATTTTGGCAGACAGATCGAAACCTGGGCATGAACCTCCTAGAGGGCCTCTGTTCGGGATTGGCACTTCACGTACTCGACAGTGACTTTCAGGCAGTCCTGGGCTGCCTCAGCATCAACTCTGTATTGGGCCACCATCTCTTGAGCATTGGCCTTGGTTGTTTCGGTCACTGACTTAGCTATTTTAAGCTCCTTGCTAAAGGCATCCCATTCAGCGATAGTCGAGCCTAGTTGAGACTGAAGGTTTTTGATTTTTTAGGCCCAGGCCTCGACTTTCTCCCTCGCTACTCAAAGTTGGGCCTCCGCTGAGGCCAGTTGCTCCCGAGCAATTTCCTTATCTGAAGTCAATCGGTCTATTTTTCCATTCCACTCTTCGGCCATGGCCTTGACCTCGTTCATCTCGGATCGAAGCTGGTCGATTCTGTAAAGCTTCTGCTGGACCTGCGGGTTTTGACTGTTAATCGCCATGTCTAACTCGTCATAACTAACTTCAAAGATCTTTACATGTTCCACCAGGTCGGCATGTTCTTTTCGAGCCGCATCCAATTCAGCCCGGAGATTCTTGACTTCTCCTTCTCGTTGCTCGTTGAGAAGCTTATACATGTCCCTCTTCTCAGCAAGCTCTTTGACCTCAGCCTCATATTGGTTAACCTCAGCCCAGTACCGGAGAAAGACTTCATGATTGAGTATCGAGGCCTGCAAAAATATGAAAAGGAAAAGGCATGAGAGCTATCAAAAATTAAATTCAAAGACAAGATTGTAATGACGTCTTACCCAGTTCAGCGCCTGCTGTACTTCGTTGAACAAACACGGCATATCCACCTCGTTCATTTTGGCCTGATCTTCTTTGATTTCCAGGAACCGGAGGTAGCTAGCTACTCCAACAGGGGCGGAAAGAACCCGGGCATCAGGATGGTGATAACAACTAATCGCTTTCGGCCAGGTCCATGCTCGGAGCGGGGAACCGGTTGATCAACCTTGGGCTCGAGTTCGGCCCACCAACCTCCGAGGATGAAGTTTTCCTTGGCACCTCTAAGTCGCCAAACCCGGAGAAGTCTTTAAGGGCGGTTGAGTCCACACCATCAAAGAAGCAGCGGAGGGTATCGTCCACTCCATGAACCCCTTCGTTGGATTGCTCCTTCATCATTCGAGCTTAATCAAACATGGACTGTGCAAATGAGGGCGATCCTGAAATTTCTATAACACCGGGCGGTGCGGAGCCGGCGTCTCGAGAGGTCTCGGCCCTCACCTCTGCACCAGCCTCATGAACTTGAGGGGAATTAGCCTCGGTTGTTTCCCCCTCGGCTGTCACCCATTCCTCGGGTACAGACGGCTTATATACCACAAAAAGGTCATCCTCCTCGGGATCGTCCCTGAGCCGGTAAAGTGAGTCTGAGTCATGCACTCTGGAGCTGGAGCTTTCCTTTAGCTTACGAGCCAACCTCCTCCTCGGTTTTATTTTCTCCGAGCTCGGGGAACTCGGAGCCCTCCTCCTTTTCTTCTCTCCTAATGCGGCTATGGGCAGCCCATAAGTAGAAGAATCAGAGGGCAAGTCTTCACCCCCTACCAAGGGCCTAAGCTCGATGGTCTTAGGCAAGCCTACAAAAAAGAGAAGAGAAGCAATGAAGACATAGTGTTGAAAAAGACAGTCTAGTGCTACTTATTCAGGAAAAGGAATCTTACCGTGAGAACGGGCCTCTCAGTGGCCCTTCGAGAGTTCGCGCCATGAGAGCGATAAGGCATTTGCGTTCAAATGCCCTCGATCCACTCCTTGAGTCGAGGGATGGCGTTTGGGACTCGAGCGAGGGCTGCACAACAATAAGTACCGATGAGAAAAGGGAAGATAAAACATAAAATCGACATTTAAAAGGGAGTTATACTTACGTGATATGTTCCACTTCTCGGGGAATGGCCTCCACTCGGCAGGGATCAAGGCTGCGGTCCTCACTAGGACAAAGCGTCCCTCCCAGCTCCGATCTCGGTCTTCGTCGATACTTGAAAATGAGGGTTTGCTGGCCCGGCGTACAAGCTTTATTAGCCTCCCTGGAAGATTCGAGGACTATACAAGGGAGTAGATGATCGATGGTGAACGTGCAGGAGTCGATTTTGTTCACAAAGAATCGGAGGAGAATCACGATCCTCCACAGCGATGGTTGGATCTCGCCGAGGCATACTTCATACCTCCTACAGAAGTCCAAGATGATCGGGTCCACCGGGCCTGTAAAGGGATAAGTGCAAACACTCAGATATCCCTCAACATGGGTAGTAATGTCATCATAAGGCTGGAGAATCACTACGTCCTTATCCGTCCAACCATATTCCTTTCGAACGACAAGAAGAACAGCCTCAATAATGGAGCAGATGTACCGTGACACCACCTCACATCGGCCTTGAAGGGAAGAAGGCTTTTCGACCTTGAAATCGTCATTAATCAAACACCACTCGGGGACAAACATTTTCAAGGGGGTTTAACCGCCGGTTCATCCGTGGCCGTGCCCGGAGCAGACCTCTCGAGGACAACCACATCAGGGGTGATCTCTTCGACCTCAATGGTCGGCTGCAAGGCAGAAGAAGCACCTTTCTGGGGAACAATTTTGGAATTCTTCGCTATTTTTATCTGGGTAAAGGCTTTGAAAGTGTGAAGGAAGATGAGGACATGATGAGTAAAAACTTGATGAGAAAATCAAGCAGGCTGGCTTAAGTGAAGGGTAAAAGAAAAATTACAATTTGAAGAACGAAGGTAAGAATGTTAAAAGAAGAAGGAAGGCAGTGATATCTTAAAATATCGAAGATAGAAGCTTGGTCAAAAGTAAAAAATGAATAAAGGAGTATTTATAGAGGCTTTTCGTCGTTTCGCATCAAGGAACGACCTGCCGATGGCTGACATGCATTTGGGGTCATTTTGATGCGACTGACGGGATATTTCAGTTTCTTTGTCGTTTTGTGTCACAGCGTGTTGAAGAAGGGATCGAAGAACTCATGTCGTTCCTCGTCGTTTCCGTAAAACTTACTCTCCGAGAAACGAGTGAACTATCTATATACAGGTGAAGCCGGGCCTATGGGACGCTCCGGTTTCTGATAAGGTAAATCAAGCAAGAGACGTGACGATAAGGGGTCGTCATCGAGGCAAAGGTCTCATCGAGACAGGCACTGGGCGCATGGCACCCGCCTCTGGTAATATCGGGGCTAAGACCCCGAAATCGGTCTAAATTCCAAAAGATTTCAGAGAGCATTATTGGGCAATCGAACATGATTACCAAAGGGCCGAGATATCCGTGACCAGCCGGGTATCACGGCGTAGATCTCGGCATGTACCGACGAAAATCCGGCGATTAGTTAAAAGGAATTTTATTTACCTTTTATGGAATTGTACCTAGAGCAGGACTCCCTACTATATAAAGGGGAGAGGGGGGAGGTCTGATTATCCATTGAACATATTATAGCACGCATACCAAGGCAATATACTATTATTTTCCTGTTATTCAAGTTCTTACACTTGGTGATTAGTGTTACATTACTATAAGTTTGGGATCAAGGACGGATATCTCACTGAGGATGCCGTCGGATCCAGAATCATCCCCTTTCCCTTGTTTTCGAATGGTTTGCGAATTCATTACATCTTTTATTTGTTCAATCTAGCAATATTTACCGTTTGTATTGAATTAATCCACGTATCCTTAAAACTACTAACAAATTTAATTGTTATTCGTTTTTGAGGATAAATATTGATATTTATGACTTGATATAATTAACAGCATGCATGAATAAGTTTTTTGTATATATGAATCATAACAATTTTAGCGTGCTCAGAATTCCATGTTTAATAACTTATCAGAAGACGGGCGATACGGTGATTGCAAGTGCAGTACAATATACGTGGTTCCCTATTTTCACCAAAATAGCATCATTATATATTCCTTATACAGTAGGACTATAGTCTATATGAGTAGCATATTGTGTTGTTATCATTATTTCATCTTATAGAATTAATTTTCATCTTGGCGGTTGTGTCATTGCCAGTTTAGCATTAAGACTGTCAACATGGTTTTACTGGACGTAAATTTTAACCTAATGGTAAAAAAATGTACTAATGTGTACTCTACTTTGAATTTTAAAAATGAAGTTTTTCGAACACGTATGCTCCTTAAATGTTACACGGGTATAGAGGAGTACAATAATGTTCTCTCTATTCTATCTTACAAAAATTAAAAAAGAAGAAGTGAAATGTGGTTTTCCAAAAGGATTGATTTCAACCTTTTTTTATTTTTTATTTTATGAATGTTTAAAGTTAATTTAAGACATCACGTTTTTTATCTTACCTATTTGTAATTACAAAATTGTGAACTTCGTGTTCTTCTCCTGACTAGATAATAGCGCATGGAATTAGAAAACCCATAATAATAGAAATATAGAAGAGGCGAAAACACTCTTTAGTAACTTAAACTAGTAAATGTATATGGTAATTTAAGTTTTTGATAATTTCTTTTTTGCGAAAGTTTCTGATAATTTCCAATGTCAAAATAGTACTCTACTAACGATGTATATTATGAGTACGTAATAGTTTTACACATCCACTAATATTTAGTTTATCCAGTTCAATATTATTTTTTCAGAATATAAATGAAAAAAATTACATTTACCTAACTATACAGTACAATTATAATTTGAACAGGAACATATGCTTTTTACTTTAAAAAAAAAACTAATAATATTTTAGTTAGATTCAGCTTGGTCAGTTTTGAAATTTCGTTTGAACACTCGTAGTTGCTACTAAACAACCAATCCAATGATCGTGCTGGCTGTTTACTCGTAAAATGATACAGTTGAATTTACACGTGGTTTATAGACAAGTGAACCAATTTGATCCTAAATAATACAATAATTGAAGAAATGTACAATACTTAGCCTTGAAATGTAGATGAAACAGCAGAGATGACAGTTCCGGGAACATGGTTTCCGGGCACAGCAATGATGAGATCAAAAAGCAAGAAAATAAGATTGTATTAAGCTTTATATAGAATGTAGTATAAGTTTAGTCAGAAAATTCGTCTCTATTACAATGATAACTAAGCTCACTATTTGTAGCTATGTATAGGGAAGGAGGTCCTAGGATCGTGTCCGCCTTTAATGTCAATTATGAGGGTCATTGATGAAGACGTAACGGCGAACATAAATGTCAAATTTTCTATAACGGCCAGTCACTCTTAATGCTGCAAAATATTCCCTATTAAATACTACCGGGCGCAGAGCATTTTACACACCTTTATGAACGTTATCCTTTTCGGTGACAAGCGGAATGGCTGCGTTCGGTCTTCGGCCATCCCCGTCTTGGGTTCCACGTGTCCTCCCTTTAGACGATCGATGTCATATCATATTTCACCCTATACAGATAGTCCCCCTGCTTTTCGGTATATAACTTCGTGTTACCGAAAAGTTAGTAGAAATATCTTTTTGGCGGGAATTACTATAATTCCTTCTGAAAGTTTCTGATAGTTGATTAGTTACACGTTTCTCCGTATTTAATGCCCCGAACAACCGTCATCCCATGATTTAACACAATTTTTGCCGATTATCGAGGTAATAATGGCGATGAATTTAGCCGCCAAAATTTGACTTATACGCAACATTCTTTTCCTTTGCGTTTCATAATTTCTCGAGCTTCTGATTTTCATCTTTGTTTTCCATCCTTTCTCTAATTCTCTTCAAACACAAAACTTTTTCCTTCTTCTTTCTCAATGGCTTATTTTTCCAAGCATGCTGGTTCTACAAAGAACAAGAACAAAACCGAGGATTCTATTCCTCCAACGGTGGGTTCCATCATCCCAAGAAGACTTAGTACCACAAAGGACTTTTGAAGAGAAATTCGCTACTGCTAACCCTCGTACATGGGCTGTTAGTAGGTACCCTCCTTCCATCCGTCCTTCCAGTATTATCCTAAAATCTTCCGCGGGAAAATGATAAACCTCTGCAAGCATGGCCACCATGCTTTGCTGTCTAGCATGGATGATGACAATGACCGTGGGTGGATGGAACGGTTCATTGTAGTCGCCACTAACGACACCATTCCAACAACGACTTCATCCTTTCCGATCGCTTAGAAACGCACTCGTAAGCTCTTTGTTTAGAATTTCTTTTTACTAGATATTCTTTTATGGTCATATCAACTTTTCACCCTTCGTATATTTCAGCAACTTGATGGATCCCACCGGTGGTGGAAGGTTTGAACCGGTGGGTTCAGAAGATCTTGGATGTCACGACACCCGAAACTCATTTGTGAAAAGAACTGGCCCTTAAATATGGGTAGAAGGCCAAAAATCATGGTAATTTTAATTTACCTTGCTTCCATTTTTTTTTGTATACGGAGAACTTGGTTGAACCCTTCTAATTTGTTCATGAAATTAGGTCTACTTGCGAGCTCTGTTGATGTCCCCGAGAAGGACGTTTTGGCTGATCCTGCTGATGCAGCAAGGCTACTTCAGGAAGCACGTACTCGAACAGGTATCGCCGGGCCTGTTTCGGACGCAAACACTTCATTATGGAGTCCCCGGCCAGAGGATAAGCAACCAAAGAGAAGACTTTCCTCCGCTGCCAGGGAAAAGAATAAGTGGGCAAAGACTGATGCCCCCGAATAATCTCCGGTGGCGATGATGACTGGTCCTCCTTCCGGGCCGGTCATAGACACCGTGATGGCTGATGATGATGATGAAGCTAATGATGAGGGAGCTTCTCTATATAGTAGGCGACGATCCTCATCATCTCAATAGGATGCTCGACCTGTTGAGATAGTTATACCAACTGAAGACGATGTCTCGGCACTTTGGGTAGAATCTGATTTGATAGAAAATGCCAACTCCCGTTTTCGGGCCCCAATTGCTGTAACCGGTGCTGCAGGGCTGAGTACCGAGTCCTTGCCGTCTTTGGTTGGCGAGCATTCAACAGCCAGTACTGCATTTGATGAAGCTGCTTCTCACTCTTCAAGTCCATCAAATTCATCTCCACCTTCACCAACACCAACAACTGCTACATCACTTTTATCTTCATCCACTCTTTCACCAGCAGTTGCTATATCACCTCCATCGGCCGCACTTGACCATGAAGAAGGTGTTCCTCTTCCATTGTCCACAGTTCATGGGGATTTGGGAAAAAATTCTGCTGCCTTTTCTGAAGATCCACAAAGGAGGAGGAACATTACTCTTTTGGTCTCTACCAGATGCAGCTTGCTATCCTGGCCGGTGGAGCTTGCTAATTAACTGAAGTCTTTAGCTTCAGAAAAAGACTGGGAAAAGATTCAGGCACTCTTGGGAGAAACAATGCCATGCATAACGCCGCATTGGTACGTTCTTTTCTTCCTTCATTACTTCTTCTATTTTTTTATGAATGTATGCTAAGTTTTACTTCTTCTTGTTTTGTAGGCCAACTTTCTTGCTTCCGAGGGCCTTCAAAGGTTGATTCATGAGAAGGAAGAACTTACTTCTGAATGGAATCAGCTTTTGGTGGAACGTGCCAAAGTATTCTCCGCCTCTCAGAACTAGAAATAAAAGCTATTAAGGCCGTTATTTTGGAGGCTCGTTTGCATCAAGGAGAGCAAAAAATGGTAACCCTTAGCCAAGAAATTGGCCTGTTGAGGATTAGATTTGATGAAGCCAAGGCCAATAGGCTGAAGTCCAGGATGCTGTTCTTACTGAAACTAATCGTGAGGCTGCCTCTACTGACAGATAGATTAATTTAGAGGCAGCCTTGAACTCCAAAATCGAAGAGCTTTCTGTTGGGCGAAACACGCCCATCTAGAAGAGAAGTACAAAAAAACTATCAAGCATAATAGGCTCTTTAATTCAACTGTCCCGACCTTGATGTCAGCCTCAAATCTGCTAGGTCCGCCCGGGAAAGCCTTTCTGCTAAGGTTACCCAACTCGAAGAATAACTTAAGGGCCGAGCGGATTCCCTCGTTATTGAAAAAACTTAAGCCATGTACAACATGGGGAGGAAAACCTTGGAGGAGGCCAAAGCTGGTATCATTGACTTTGATGCCGAAATTGCTGAGGCCCGAGAGCTTGAGTTAGTTGCTAAAAATGCACTATCACTGCAGTTTGATGCTCCTGGTTCTTCTGGTTCCGGTTTTGAGTTTTTGGGAACTAAAGAGGGATCGGAAGGCGAATATGCTGAAGACCAAACTAGGGAAAACGCCGAGCCATCAGTGGACCCACCAACTTCTCCCGGGAATGCGGACACTTCTCTTCCTCCTGGTTCCGGAGGCACTGCAGTTTAACTTTTCTTTTCTTTTTCCCATTTTAAACTTTTACTGTTTTGGAATGTTCTTGTAAATAAAGACATATTTTCATTCAAGTGTCGTTTGAGTATTACTTTCATTTGAATATCCATGCAAGTCTTTAATCTTTGGATTTGCTCAAGAATTCTGCGCACATTTTCCTGTTTGCGCTTTACTATGTGTAGTCTCGAATGTGTTTTCCTCGAATTACTTTGGTTTCGAGCATTATCCCTTTTACGTGAGGGTTTCTATAAGTATTTGCGCAATTTTACGTTTTGCGTCTTTTTCATATTTGGATTCAGGTGTATTTTTTCCTGATGGCATCTTCGATTCCGGGCATAAATTCTTCCAAAATCACCCTTCAACGTGAGGGTTTTTATAAGAGAGGGCCCTCTTATGTTTACGGTGCTCTTAAAGAGGACGTCTCCTGTTCATTACGGCACTAATATTTGAAGTAGTTGTTTAACTTTTAAATGACAAAGTTTATTCATCGTTCAGAAAAGAAACAAGATAGAAACAAAGAATTTCATTTTATTCCTTATATTTTCAAAAAATACATATACATAAGCATTTGCTATGTTGAAAAGAAATTGGCATTACTTGTGGTTATCTTGTACAACTTGTTTCTACAGGGCTGGCTTCACAGTCCCTGGTCTCGATGATGCATTTTGTTTCTGGATTTTCGTCCCCCGGTTGATGTGGGAGTCATTGTTGCCGTATCCCCATATCCTCCCCCCCAGTGTTCGAATGCAAAGAGTGCGAATTGGAACAGTGGAAATCTTGTATCTTCGAAGATTCCACTAATGAATTTCTAGATAATCCTTAACTTGGTAACACAACTTTACTTCCCCTCAAGAATTATGCTATCGAGCGATGAAATATCTAACCCTCTTGTGGTTTGTGCTCATGAATGGTTGGGTAAACTTTGATCGATTGCAAACTTAACTTCCCAGTGGGAATTTGCTATCGAATCAAAGATTATCTAACCGTCCCCGAGTGTAAGCTTGCTTGTTTGCCTTGCTATCAAAGGTCTTATTGTTGCTATCTTCGTAGTATGCTTTCTGTTGCTGCCTTATTAAAAACCTTGCCAGAAAATCCAATTGGGACAAAACTGAACGAAGGGAAAAAGAGTGCAGCACATACTTCTCGTTTGAATAGTGTTCATCAGCAATAATATCTTTTGAGGTGTGACACGTTCCAGTTTCTAGGCAACTTGTCTCCATTCTGGTTCTCTTTCTCGTATGATCCTTTCCCAGTGATAGCTGAAATCTGGTAGGGACCTTCCCATGTTGGACCTAGCTTCCCTGCGTTGAGCTCCCAGCTATTTTGGGTTACTTTCTCATAACCAAGTCTCTTACTTTGAAATAACGGAAGTTGGATTTTCGATTATTATATCGCTCCATTCTTTGTTTTTGAGCTGCCATTCTTAATGCGCCAAGTCCCTGCGTCCTCGAGCAGTTTCAAGTTGATTAACATTGCTTCATTGTTCGACTCTTCATCTGCTCGAAAATATCTAAAAGTGGGTTCACCTACTTCCACCGGGATAAAGGCTACGACACCGTACACAAGGGAAAAAGGAGTTTCTCCTGTACTCGATCTGGCCGTTGTTCGGTAAGCCCATAGAACTCTGAGCAATGGCTTTTTGAATTTTGCCGCTCCAACCTTTTCTTGAGGTTTTGATAATCACTTTGTTTGTTGACTCCGCTTGACCGTTTGTGCTTGGATGATAAGGGGAAGATGTGATCCTCTTTATCTTCAAATCTTCGAGGAACTTTATAACTTTTGCCCCGATAAACCGTGGCCCATTGCCGTGTCCTATTTCTTTTGGCATTCCGAATCTACAAATTATATTCTCCCACAGGAAATCGACCACTTCGCATTCTTCGATCTTCTGACAAGGACCTGCCTCCACCCAATTAGAAAAATAGTCAGTCAAAATTAAAAGAAACCTTACCTTTCCGTGAGCCGGTGGCAGCGGTCTGACGATGTCCATCCCCCATTTCATGAACGACCATGGGGATTGAACTGAATGTAAGGGTTATGCTGGTTGGTGTACTACTGTTGCATAGCGTTTGCACTATCACATTTTTGTACGAAGTCTTTGGCGTCTTGTTCCATGCGAGGCCAGTAATATCCTGCCCCTACTAACTTTAGCACCATGGAATCCGCACCCGAGTGATTGCCACATATCCCTTCGTGGACTTTTCTCATAACATAGTTACCTTCTGACGCTCCTAAGCACTGCGCCAGTGGGCCTTGGAAGGATTTTCTATATAATTGGCCTCTCTTGAAGCTATAACATGCAGCTTTGGCGCGTAACACCCGTAATGCTTTGGGGTCTTCGGGAAACTTACCGTGCTCGAGATAGTTGATTATTTCATTTCTCCAGTCCCAGACCAGACTAGTCGAATTTACCTCATAATAACCATCCGTATCCAGGGCCGAGTTCATCAATTTCACTACCGTCTCGGATTTTGATCCCTTTATTTCCGTCGATGATCCTAAGTTTGCTAATGCATCCGCCTCTGCGTTATCCTCCCTCGGGATATGAATAATTGACCACTCCAAGAATCGTGCCAAAAGAGCCTGGACCTTTACCACGTATTGTTGCATACGTTCTTCTATGGCATCAAAGATCCCGTATACCCGATTTACCACCAACTGCGAGTCACATTTGATTTCAATAACCTCGGAATCAAGTCCTCGGGCCAATTCGAGCCTGCAATCAAAGCTTCATACTCTGCTTCATTGTTAGTTAAATGAATCGTTCTGATGGCTTGCCTTAAGGTTTCCCCCAAAGGCGTGATTAAGACTATTCTGAGTCCAGACCTCTTTATGTTGGAAGCTCCGTCTGTAAATAAGGTCCAAACCCCCAATGTCGATTCTTACACCATTATTGCCTCCTTGGTTGCCAGAGGCAGTAGTCCCAGACTGAAATCGGCAACGAAGTCAGCCAAGACTTGTGACTTAATTGCAGTCCTTGGTTTATATTCTATACCAAACTCACTCATTTCGATAACCCATTTGATCAATCTTCCCAAGAGCTCGGGTTTATGGAGGATGTTCCGCAAAGGGAAAGTAGTCACCACAGCTAACGGGTGGCATTGGAAGTAGGGCCTCAGCTTCCGAGCGGCGACTACGAGAGCTAAGGCTAGTTTTCCAAATATGGGTAGTGAGTTTCTGCTCCGGTTAAAATTTTGCTAACGTAATAAATGGGAAATTGCGTACCTTCGTCCTCCCGGACTAAAATCGCACTTACAGCAACTTCTGAAACCGCGAGGTAGACTAGGAATGTTTCACCTTCTTTTGGTTTTGAGAGAAATGGAGGGCTCGATAAGTACTTCTTCAGATCCCTCAGAGCCTGTTGGTACTCCGGTGTCCATTCGAAATTATTTTACTTCTTGAGTAGTGTGAAGAAGCGATGACATTTTTCCGATGACCGGGAAATGAACCTGCTCAAAGCTGCTATCCTGTGAGCCTTTGGACTTCCTTTACATTCGACAATTGATCTGGGATATTCTCAATGGCCTTGATTTTGTCAGGTTTTACCTCAATTCCCCTTTGTGAGACCAGAAATCCCAGAAACTTACCAGAACTGACCCCGAATGCGCACTTTTTGGGATTAAGTTTCATGTTATGCTTCCCCAGGATGTCGAATGTTTCTTGCAAATGCTTAAGATGGTCACGTTCATTCAAAGACTTAACGAGCATATCGTCTATACAAACTTCCATAGTCTTTCCTATTTTCTTTTCAAACATCTTATTTACGAGCCGTTGGTAAGTGGCTCAGGCGTTTTTCTACCCGAAGGGCATTACATTGTAACAATATGTAACGAAATTTGTTATAAACGAAGTTTTTTCCTGATCATCTATGTTCGTCTTGATTTGATTGTACCCGGAATAGGCATCGAGGAAACTCATCAACTCGTGCCCTGTCGTGGCATCAGTCATTTGATCGATGTTTGGCAGTGGCAACGAGTCTTTCGGGCATTCCTTATTAAGGTCTTTATAATCTATACACATGTGAAATTTGTTGTTCTTCTTAGGAACTACTACTACATTGGCTAGCCAGTCCGGATATCTTCCCCTCGGACCGAACCGATTTTAAGCAAGCGGGTTACCTCTTCTTTAACGAATTTATTCCCGGCCTCAATGATAGGGCATTTCTTCTGCCTTACCGGAGGTACGTTGGGATCCAAACTCAGCTTGTGCATGGCTATTTCAGTTGGGATACCTGTCAGATCCTCGTGCGACCATGCAAAATAATCAGCATTAAATTAAGAAATTCAATAAAATCAAACCTGAGCTCTGGGTACAGTCTTATCCCCAAATAAAATTTTCTTTTTAGGAATTCCTCGAACAATGCAACTTGCTCTAGTTCCTTCGCCATGGACTTCATTGAGTCCGTCTCTTCTGGAACTTGGAAATATCTTGGCACCTGATATTGTTCTGATGACTCTGCTTCCGGGCTAACTCTTTCTAGCTCGGGAGTAGGTGCGGGTTCCATTAATTGCTATGCCGTGCATTCCTTCCCTTTGCTACTGGAAACTGAGATTTCATTCATCTCCCTTGCTGCCGGTTGATCACCTCTTATCTGCTTGATTCTTTCGGGCATTGGAAACTTTAGCAATTGGTGATATGTTAAGGGTACAACTTTCATCTCGTGTAACCATGGCCTTCCCAGGATGATATTGTATCCCATGTCACCATCTACTACTTCGAAAAGAGTTGTTTTCATTACTCCTTCAGCATTTGTGAGCAGCATAATCTCTCCCCGGGTCGTCATGCTTGCAAGGTTGAATCCAGCGAGGAGCTTTGTTGCCGGAATAATGCTTCCGGTGAGTTTAGCTTGCTCCAATACTCTCCATTGTATGATATTAGCCGAACTTCCTGGATCCAGTAGAACACATTTAATCTTAAAATCTAACACGTTTAAAGAAATTACCAGTGCGTCATTTGTGTGGTAGCAGAAATCCGTCTGCGTCCTCCTCCGTGAAAGTGCTATCGTCTTCCTAGAGTCTTTTACTACGATTTATTGATACTTTCATCTTCTTCGCTACCGAAAAGGTGACCCCGTTAATCTCATTCCTCTCGAAGATCACATTGATCGTTTGGCGTGGGGGTTCTTCTCCTACTTTTGAAGGTTCAACGTTGTCTCTGTTACAGCCATAATTGTTCTTAGCTCGATCACTCAGGAATTCTCTGAGGTGACCATTCTTCAATAGGGTAGCCACTTTTTCCCGGAGGTGCCGACAATCCCCTGTCTGGTGACCGTTCATCCTATGGTACTCGTACTATAAGTTGGGATCTCTTTGGCTGGAATCGGATCTCATAGGTCTCAAAAATAATGCCTCTTTAATGTTTCTCATGGCTGACACCAACTCCACTATATTGACGTTAAAGTTATATTCTAATAATTTGGGGTAAGAAGGATCCTGAGACCCCCACGTCTCTTTATCCTGGAGTGATATATTGTTTCGACCACGATTAGTTCCTCTGTCAACGATGAACTTGTTTGCTGCCCGAAAGTTTCTGCCACGGCCTTCGATCCGCTTGAAGGGCAGAAATCGGCCCCTCGAAGTCCGTTTGTTCGCGTCGTAGTCATCCTTTGATTTTTCTCTGCTCTTCTTTCGTCCTTTGGCCGATGATGTGGAACCGACATGGTCATCTTCGATCCTTATCTTTGATTCGTACCGGTTGTGGACATCATCCCAAGTTGTTGCTTGAAACTCAAGCAAGCTCCCCTTCAACTTTGAGACGCGTCTAAGCTTTTCGGATTCAATCCTTTGGTGAATGCTTCAGCTACTCATTCGTCCAGGACAGCCGGGAGCAACATTCTTTCTTTCTGGAATCGGGTAACTTACTCTCGTAATAATTCAGATTCTCCCTGTGCGATCCAGAATATGTCGACCTTCCGCGCTTGTACTTTTTTAGCCCCAGCATGAGCCTTGATGAAAGAATCCACGAGTATCTCAAAGGAATCTATGGAATGCTTGGGTAATAATGAATACCACGTTAGAGCTCCCCTTGTGAGAGTTTCTCCAATTTCTTTAGCAACACAGATTCAATTTCGTGAGTAGCTTCATTTCCTTTTAGCGCAGTTGTGTAGGTGGTAATATGCTCTTGTGGGTCTGAAGTCCCGTCATATTTTGGCACTTCAGGCATTTTGAACCCCTTTGGGATTAGTTCTGGTGCCTCACTCGGCTTATACGACAATTGAGTATACTTCTTCGAGTCTAGGTCTTTCAATATTGGTGGCGCGCCCAGGATTTTGTCCATGCTGGCGTTTACTTCCCTCATAAACCGTAAAAGTTTATTTTTTACGGGTCGTTCTCATTGTTGAGACCAGATCTACTCCCCCGTCCCGTCGGAGCCAAGTTCACTCCTGAGAGTGTTGTTGTTGACTCTCCGCGTCGTTTGGTTTGCGGGAACACCGGGAGGCATTGGATCTTGTCTGTTTGCATTATTTGAAGCCCCCGATAGTGTCTGCTTTAGTTTCTCCATAACCTGATCCTGCCACGTGAGATGGCTTAGAATGATTGCATGTTGCTCTTGCAGGACCCTCACCGCATCCACGACATGCTCCTCATCAGCATCATCGGGAGTTGTATCCTGAACCTATCAAGGGTACTGCCTGCCATGCACCGGCATGGCGTCATTCTTCTCATTGCGTGTGTCACGGATTGAATCCTTTAAATGAGATTGATCCCCTCAAATTTCAGTATTGTGCGTGTTGTTAACAGTGTTATCTGCCATTTTTTATGATTTTTTATAAGACAAAATAATCAAATCGCGTTAGTAAAAAAGACAAGGATCAATTCAATTGCACGACTGTCTAGGCTCTACGACCCACGCTCCTGTTTATTATTTTCTAGAACCTCAGGAACTATCCTTTCCGGCTGCGGGGCGCCAAACTGTTTACCCGTAAAATGGTACATTTGAAATTATACGTGATTTCTTCAAGTGAACTAATTTGATCCTGAAAAATGCAATAATTGCAGAAATGTATAATACTTAGCCTTAAATATTGATGAAACAGCAAAGATGACAGTTCCGGGAACAAAGTTTCCGAGCACAGCAATGATGAGATCAAAAAGCGAAAAAGTATGATTGTATTAAGCTTTGTATAGAATGTAGTGTAAGTTTAGCCAGAAAATTCGTGTCCTTTACCATGATAACTGGCTCATTATTTATAGCTGTGTCTAAGGAAGGAGGTCCTAGGATCGTGTCCGCCTTTAATGTCAATTATGAGGATCATTGATGAAAATGTAACGACAAACATAAATGCCAATTCTCTGTAACGGGCTGTCGCTCTTAATATTGCAGAATGTTTCTTATCAAATGCTACCGGGCGCAGAGCATTTAATACACCTTTATGAACGTTATGCTTTCCGGTGACAAGCGGAATGACTGCGTTCAGTCTTCGGCCATCCCCGTCTTGGGTTATACGTGTCTTTCCCTTAGATGACTATGTGTCATATCATATTTTACCCTATACAATGATCGCCACTCCTTTTTGTAGGGAAGAGGTTCATGAAGCATACGATCCGTCGAGATTTGACGGAGAAGTGCACGTCCCAATGTTCACCATCTGCATTGAAGCTTCGTGTCATTGACACCGGTGCTTGTTGCTGAGTGAAAGCTCCGTGACATTGTCCTTTTTGCTTGCACGTGGCTGGTGGAACTTCTGGTTTCGATACTCAACGACCTAACTCATAGTCGAGGTCTAGAGGTTAATGAGGCTCCCCAACTTTAACTTCCCTTTCCATGCTGATTAGTTTTAATCAAACTTTTTCTTACTCATGCTAACCTTTTTTCTTCTTTTCTTTTCTTCGAACCTGGGGCTGTGGAGAAGTACTCATGAAGCAACAGAACCACTAAATGAAATCAGCTATAGCCCATGAAGAATTGGTCTGAAAGCAGAAAGTCTTAACTAGTGTACCGAATGCGTCTACCACATGTAGAAGCATATAGTACTCTACAGGAAGATAGCAGTAAGCCTTATGTTGAATTAAGCGTCTTGTCGCCAACATTGATACTTACTTCTAAACCGAGCTTTGCACCGTCGACGCCAATCAATCACGTGAAATCAAAAGCTTCATGTCGTCTGCATCGATATTTATGAGTGGAGTTGAAGTGTCATGTTGCTGAAATGTCGTGATATTGGCACCAAGGACTTTCAAGATACCTTCTTTTGCAGGATTTTGAGATAGTTCCAGCAATCTTGATATCCCTAAGAAGATGCATTGCTAGCGAACCTCTCGTCTCTTTGTTGCGGCTTGGCGAGAGAGACACATGAAGTGCCCTTTCAACATCGGAGAAAAAATTCCTACTCTTGGAGGCTTGGAGAGACCATATTTCATTATTGGCAAGCCAACATGCACCACAGCGCATCATTGCAGGTTGACAAGGAAGACAAGTGGAGTAGGCCTTTCCAACTTTGGCGAGCAACCACCTAGCGTGTCTCTGCAAAAATATTTATTTCTCGATGCAGGAGCGATGAAATCACAAGCTGCCTCTTCCAAAAGAATCATAACTCGAGGGATGAAACATATAAGAAATTCAGCACCAAATTCATTGAGGATTAGCCGCAATATATTTTTGAAGCTGATAAACGTGTCCAGCGTTTTAACTTTACAGCATTGTACAGTCTCGCCAAAAGATTGATATTTCGAGTTAGGAGTTCCCAAATCATGATCCCTCTGTTCCATTAGAAAGAATACTCAGAAACAAGGAAAAATTTGATCCTTCCAGATTGGCCCCAGCAATTTCTTAAATTTGATCTATCTGTCTGCAAAATTGCTCTTCAGCTCTGCGCGCTTTTTGTGGAAAAATTCATATCTCGAGTTAGGAATCTCCAGATGGCGATCCATTTGCTCTGTTAGAAATTAAAGTCAGAGACCTGAAACACATATGAATTTCATGGCATGACATTTTTCAGGCTATCAACATAATTGTTTTGAAGTTGACCTAACTGCAGGGAACTTTCATGCTTGCGTACTTTCGGCCAAGAAACTGTATCTTGAACTAGGAGCGTCGGAATCACCAACGGTTTGATCCTATAAAATTCGGACATCAAGAACTATAATCTTGTCGAAGATGAAGGCACAATTTATTCTTGGCTAGCTTAACAAATATTTTTGAAGTTGATTCTACAGCTTCACATGTAATGGCTTTGGCTATCATCACAAATTTTATCTCCTTGTTTATTTCTTTTGCAGACTTGCGAAGGAGATCAAAAGGCCACGATGTCAGACCAAGAAGGCACAAAAGATGTGGATATATTGATCTTTCGAACAATAAGAAACCAGCAAAATCTCCATACAAAAGACTTACTCGATGTTGCAGAGAGATCATCTTGTGAAAATACTCATTTTCCAAAAGTTGTGTATACTTGAATTTTTCATATCCATGAAGATTACGATGCAACTTTGGAGGGTGATGTATATGCTCATGTATGGAAGCTTCAAATAGAAGAAGTAGATCCTTGCGCCTATGACTCAACTATGAGACGTAAGTTAAGGGATTATGGAAGCTGCTAAATACCATGAGTACACCATCAAGGATGATCCATCATATGGAGAAGTCACGAACGAGTTAGAAACCAGACTTATCTTTCAATCGTCTACGTGGCGTTAGATTCCTTGTATATGATGACGTCTTATTTTACTTTTATCATTGATGTACATAACTCTTTCAATATTAAAGCAATAAAATGTCTTTTGCCACATTGTCTTTTTTCCTTATTTACATATGCCTCTATATTTGAAAGAGTTAATGTGATGATCACATAAGCCAAACCCCTTTTTTGTTTTGAAAACTCATGCGACTGTGATTAGAATGAAAGTCTAAGCTGCCTAAGTACCTTGGTGATGATGATCAAGTTATAACATAGTTCAGAGGGATGATTTTTTTTTTTATGTCCTAATTTTTTCCTAGGCCGCCTCTCGCGAGGTTTTTAACCTAGCGGACTTTTTTTGGGGGTCCTAAATTTTTTGGTCTTGACTTTTGCCTAGGTCACCTTTTTCGAGGTTTTTAACCTAGCACACTTTCTTTTTTGGCCGTACATAGTTTAGACTCATGCGGGCCAGGAGTGTAGCAACGTGCAGTTTAGGCTCATTTGTTAAGGAGCATCATTACTTGCAGTTTAGGCTCGTGCCTCGAGGAGCGTAGGTGATTTTCATGGGAAGTACTGCTTTAGAAATTTTTCGTTGATCGGACCGACTCTGAGACCATCCTCATCAACGATTTTGTATGCCCCACTTGAATAGGCTTCCTTCACAACATATGGCCCATCCCATTTTGAAGTAAACTTGTTGCCTATGCGTTTGTTGAGGATTATGGGTCTTTGAACAGCTAGGACCAAGTCTCCCACTTGGAATGATCGTGGCCACACTTTCTTGTTGATGGCTCTAGCTAGTCGAGCTTGATAGCACTCCAATCTTTGTTGCGCTTCCAATCTTTTCTCATCCAATGCCTCTAACTCTGCTAGGCGAAGTTGAGCATTCTCTTCGAATGTGAGTCCTTCTTGGATTGCGATCCGCAATGATTAAAATTGTTGCTCCAGTGGAAGGACTGCTTCTACTCCATATACCAAAGAATAAGGAGTTGCTTGTGTGGCAGTTCTGAATTTTGTCTGGTATGGCCATAAAACTTCACCAATTTTCTCATGCCAGTCTTTCTTGTTCTTTGCAGCAACTTTCTTCAACAGGTTACCAAGCATCTTGTTAAAAGCTTCAGCAAGGCTATTGGCAGATGCATTGTACATTGAGGACTTATGTTGCTTAAAATCGAACTTCTCGCATAGACTCCTTACGAGCTTGTTGTCAAATGGAGTTCATCAGTGATAATGTATCTTGGTATGCCATACATAAAAATTATATTCGACTTGATAAAATCGGCAACAGTTTTCTTTTTAACTTCCTTGAGTGGAACATCTTCAGCCCATCTAGAGAAGTGGTCTGTGGTAGCCAATATGCCCATCTGTCCCTTTGATGACTTTGGAAGTGGTCCAACAATGTCAAGTCCCCGTGCATAAAAAGGCCATGAAGCTACAGTTGGATGAAGATGCTCCAGAGGTTGGTGGATATAATTGGCATGGAATTGACACACTTGACATCTTTTGGCATGTTCCATGCAATCATTCACCATTGTTGGCCAGTAGTAGCCCATCCTCTTGATGTGAAAATGGAGCTTAGGACCAGATTGGTGTACTCCACATGAGCCAGAATGTGCTTCCTCCATCGCTTGGCGGGCTTCTTCTTTGTCAAGACATCGCAAGAATAGTCCTTAAAAAGAGCAGCGAAACAATGTCCCCTTATAGAAGATGAATTGTGGTTCCCTCGCTTGATGTCGGTTCTTTGTCGCGGATCCTCAGGTAACTTTCCATGTTCAAGGTACTCTATAAGTGGTTGCCTCTAATATTCTTCTTCAATTACTCGAATAGACGTATCATGGCTTTTATTGATTTGAAGATCAAGAAGTCTAGGAATAACCCATCGATGACACACATATACCTTTGTTGACTCATTCTCTCCAAGTGCCATCGTTGTGGCCAAGTTAGTCAAAGCATCAGCCTTGCGATTTTCTTCTCTTGGGACGTGGTTTAAGAACACTTGGTCGAATCTTCCAAGTAAACCAGAAGCATATTGATGGTATGGAAAAAGATCTTCCTTCTTTACCTCGTAAATCCCCAAAAGTTGGTTGATGATCAGCTTAGAGTCGCCATAGATCTCTAGCTGTAGAATCTTCATGTCTAATACCATTTCGAGAATGACGATCAAAGCTTGGTACTCTGCGGCATTGTTGGAGCATGTTTCACCTAAAACAAAGGAGAATGGAAAGACTTGTCTTTCTGGAGAGATTAACACAACACCTGCCCCTCTCCCCCACCATTACGACGTATAGATCGATCAAAAAAAATTGTCCATGGTGGCAATTGTTCAATGAACAACATGTATTCATATGGAAACTCATCCGAAAGCTCCCATTTCGTCGGAAGAGGGTGATTAGCTCGAAAATTGGCTAGTGCTTGTCCTTTTACAGCCTTTTGAGGTGTGTATGTGATCTCATATTGGTTAAACAATATGGACTATCTTTCTAGGTGTCCAGAAAGAACGGGCCGAGTCATCACGAACTTCACTGGATCTGCTTAAGAGATGAGTTTAATGGTTTATGCTTCAAAATAATGCCTTAGCTTCTTTATTGCATAAAATAATGCTAAGCATATTTTCTCAACAGGCGTGTAGTTTAACTCGGCTCCTACCAGAGTTCAACTGAGGTAGTACAATGCTTGTTCCTTTCCTTCCTCTTTCTCTTGAGCAAGTAGTGCTCCAAGTGAACGTTCTTGTGCCGCGATGTAGAGTATCGATGGCTTTCCAAGCATTGGTTCCCCTAACACAGGTGGATTCAACAAATACCTTTTGATGCTTTCAAAAGCATTTTGACACGACTTATCCCAGTGAAATGAGACATCCCTCCTAAATAGATGATTGAAGGGTTGACACCATCCGGCCAGATTAGAGATGAACCTCAGGATGAATGCTAAGTTTCCTTGGAGACTGCGAAGCTCCCTCAAGTTCTTCGGCTCGGGCATTTTTTGAATGGCGTCAATCTTTGTGGGATCAACTTCAATTCCATGATGACGCACAATGAAACCAAGAAACTTTTCTGAGGTAACTCCAAATGCACATTTAAGTGGATTCGTCTTCAGGTCATATTTTCTTAACCTTTTGAAAACAAATCGAAGGTCTTCAAGGTGGTAACGACCTATGCTTTGTCTTCACTACTAAGTCATCGACGTCGCATTCAACTCTCCTATGAAGCATGTCATCAAAGATGTTTTGCATTGTGCGTTGGTAGGTGACATCAGCGTTCTTCAGACCAAAGGGCATCACATTGTAGCAGTATATCCCTTTTGGAGTTCGAAAAGTAGTACACTCTCCATCTTTTGGAGACATTCTGATTTGATTGTATCCAGAGGACCCATCCATGAATGACATAGCTTCATGCCCTGTTGTAGCATCAACCATGAGTTCAATAATTGGTAGCGGAAAGTCATCTATCGGACATGCCTTGTTTAGGTCGCAAAAGTCAACACAAACACGTATTTGACCATTCTTCTTCTTGACACGTACAATACTCGAGATCCATGATGGGTATTTTAACTCTCGAATAAATCCCACCTCGATGAGCTTGTTGAATTCAGCTTCAATTTATGGTACTAACTCGGGTCGAAACATGCGTTGTGACTGCTTCTCAGGGCGTGATCCACTCTTGATTCCCAAATAGTGAACGGCTACCTTAGGACTAAGGCCAGACATTTCTTTGTACAACCAAGTGAATACATCTTTGTACTCAGCCAACAACTTGAAGTATTCCTCTTCCTCTTGAGGCGTAAGAAGCGCACTAATGAAGGTTGGGCGTGGATCTTCCAGAGTGCCTAAATTGAGTTCCTTAAGCTTATCTATATTTGATTTCTCGCCATCTTCTAGTTGAGGGGGAGCCTCGTGGACTTCATAATTAACGTCAAGGCATGGGCTATCTTCCACTGTTATATGACGGGATGTTTCCACGTAGTCTAACTTTTCTCTTTGACTTCCTTGGATGGTCGGCATGACTCCTTCCTCTTTCTTTGTTTCTCTATGAGGCTGACAAGTGTAAATGATGGTACTCCTTTTCACCTTCAGCGGACCATCTGTAGATATTGACAAAATGGACTTCCTCTTCATACGTGATGGGAAAGCACTACATATTTCCTTGTCAGCAACAACATCACAATGACCTTGCTCCTCATGTTTTGACAACATATTTCTGGATGGTGACTTCTTTGTAGTTCCCAAGCGACAAAAGACAAAAGTCTTTGAGATAACAGCCACTCCCTTTAGATGTTTGAGAGATATACGTTCACTTTTGTGACCTAGCCTTTCAAACGCTGAGGCACGAGGTATTGAGCCTCCAGTGCGATCAAACACTGAAGTCGTTGTTTTATTTTCTTGTCTTTAACTTCCTTCGTCTCCTCTGCTTAGGTGTGTTGCGATGAAGCTATCTCTTTGCTTCTCTTAGATGAAATTCAAAGAGGCTCTGCCAAACTGAATCCTAACACAAACTTAGGAGTGGCGACGTAGTGCCCTTGCTTTCTCAACCTCATTTGGGACTCAGTAAGCCCATGTATCTTTTCACCAATGACTTCATCTTTGAGTTCTCCTAGTCTTGATGGATTTGAGAAGTCGTAACAAGATTTTTCAAGCAGTATGAAGGCCTTAGGATCAAAGTGCCCTTTATTTTATCATCTTGGAGATTGCCTTTAGTAGACTCACAAGTCACGGATGGGATTTATGCAACTGGGATAGTCATATGTTCCTTCAAATGTTGGATATCTTTGTGACTCATTTGCTTCTTTAGAGTACATTTCTGTAACAAAGGTTCCCTTTCTTTCGATGCTCACGCGGAACATAGCGAAAAACTAGATTCTCCTTATCAGTCTTTGTCTGTATGTGATCCACGTCTAATCCGCACTCAATAGTGAGTGTAAACGGTCTTTGGAAGAATAGTACCAACAACAGTCGGGGTCGATTTTCACAGGGAGTTACTAGGGGTGTTAGGAGTATACACTTGAAGAAAGCGAAAAAAGAATAGCTAAATTGCACTTCCACAACAGGTTTTGATTTCTAATTCTAATTTTACTCTAGAAATTATAAGCTAAGAAAAGAAACTAGAAGTGAATCAGTATTTTTGGTGTTTTTTCAAATAGTTTAAAGGCCTAGGGCTGTGATCATAACCTAGGTGTTTTCCCAATGGGATAAAGACGTTAATGCTTGTTTTGTTGATTGGGGTATGTTATAGCTCTCAACTCTACATTCCCACTCAATACCTCTCGGTCAGATTGTGATTTTGCCTAATTTCGCTTTCTCAAGTCCAAATAGGTATCAACCAAAATAGTTGATAAGAGCTCAAGTCGGGTTATTACTATCTCTAGGTTGAACCTTTTAATTGGGTTAATCAATCTCTCAATTGACCCAATTCCTTGTTAGCTAAGTTATCCTAGACTAGGTCTCTCTTTCTCAAGTAGAGACTAAGTCAAATAGGCATGAATTAATGTTTACAACGATTAATTCTAAAACTGAAGCATGAACTAAGCTAAATAATCAACACCCAATCATAAACAAGCACTAAATTAGATACCCATAAGGTTTACATACGGGGGTTAGGTCACAACCCTAGTAAAAGTCTAGCTACTCATAATGGGGTTTGAAAAAAATAAAGAAGAAAAGATAATTAAACTCATAATGGAAGATTAAAATGATGAAATATAATGTAAGATTTCTAAAGTAGTAAAGAAAAACGGCTACAGCAACTTCAGATGTTCAAACTTGACCTAATTTTGTGTAACTCGTCTATTTATACAAGGCCAAAAATCTCGGACAAAAATATCCCTCAAGAGATTCTGCGGCCGCACAATTCCATGTGCGGTCCGCAGATTTCTTCAGCTGGCAAGAAGTAGAGTTCTGCGGTCGCACATTTCTGAATTGCGGCCGCGAGGTAGTCTTCTACGGCGGCACATTTCTGGACTGCGGCCGCGAGGCAATCTTCTGCGGCCGCACAATTCTTGTGCGGTTTATAATTCACAAAGGCTCCTGGACTTGGTCTTTTTGCATACTCTCTAATCTTTGACTCCTAGCCTAATTTTGCGGCCGCACAATTCATGTGCAGTCCGTACATTATCGAAAGGTTTGCTAAATTTTTCTTCTTGTTTTGCGGCCGCTAATGGAATTTTGCGGTCCGCAATTTCTTTTGCGGCCGCAGAATTCCTTCTGCGGACCGCACATTTGTGCTTCTACGTCCTTTATTGCCTTGTGCTTCGGGACACTCCTTTTTTAGCCGGATTTCATCTCGGGAGACCAAACTTCCAGTATTCCTGTAATTTTGCATAATTTCATTAGTTCCGGGAACACAATTCAATACTTTCGGACTAAAAAAAAAGCTAAAAGGTGTTAATAAGGAGTCACAATCTCCACTTATCAACTCCTCAAACTTAAGTCTTTGTTTGTCCTCAAGCAAATAAATTAGTTCCAACCTCCAAAAGTTAAGGGTCATTTCAGCGATTCAAATGTGAGCAATCCACACATCAGTTCGGGACCAACAATTACCCACATTACGCATGTATTATCAACAGGGCGACAAGTTAAACATTCATGCACATATAGTTCTAATGTGACATTTGAGCTTCAAGAATTGACTTTACTCATCAAGGACTCTTTCTCTATCATGTAGGTCATGGTGGACTCCAAACTCTTTTTCCTCTACTTTCTATTTTCCAGGCTCACTTAAGAAATTTAGCACTCAATCCAAAGATTTATGAAAGGTTCACTCATCTCTCTCAAGAGAATGCCACAAGTACGGCTTCGTACCATAGGCTTGCCCCTCATGTAGATCGCCACTAATGTAAGCTCACTTGGCTTGAAATCAAGTACGACTTCTTTCAGGATGTAATGAAGGCTTTTGGATTAAGGTCAGATACAGTATGGGTGAGTGGTTACACCTTTCCTTAAGCACTTCATCTTTCATTTCTCGACTCACACTTTGCCAATTCTTAGAGGCACTTTCTTTTCATTGGGGACTAGAGAGACTTAACATCACTCTTTCTTGATCATTTTATTCTTTTTCTCTCCTTTTGATTTCTCCATGTTTGGGATGATTACCTCTTTTTGGATCCATTCAACCCTTCCACTTATTCACTTTTTGCATTTTTCTTTTTGTTCTTTTCTTTTCTTGCCTTCTCTTCTCATAGAGATCATTTATTTTCTCTTTTTGTGCCTTGATACCTTTTTCAAGTTCCTCATCTCTCCCCCAAACTTATGTTTTAAGCTATTTTTTTCACGAGAGTGTTAAGGAAAGCTCGGGTGCCAAGAGAGGGTCACGACCAAACGGGCAAAGGCTTGTAACATGGTTATCAAATGAGAAAGGCTAGAGGCTCAAAGGGGTTGACTAGGGATAATGACATTGGTTGGCAATAGAAAAATCAAATGGGCGAAGGAGAGCCTACAATCACTTCTCAAACCAAGAAAAACTTAGAATTTCGCCTTGAAACACATTTGGGGAAAGTTCTAGACCTTTCGCACGGATACTTGGACTAGAAATAATTCATCTCACCCCCATGCAACCAGATTGTTAAAGAGGACGGAGTCGAGGGCCCACAACGACCACATTCAATTTTAAAGATCATTATGGTCCAATTAAATCACTCGATGATTGCCAAAGTCAACACAAGAGTCACAAAGTCACTAACTAGAGTTATTTCTTTCAAAAACCTTGTCTCTAACCATAAGCACGTAGTTAAGTGTGTTATTACCAATTGAAGCATGGTTGACTCTTCGAGCATGACTTAATTTGGTCTTTTTTATACATTACTACTACTATTATTACCTAAACACAAAAAAAAAAAAACGGACTCATTCCCTTAAGAAGGTTGTTACGCCATCCATCGTTGGGACGAGTCACCCGGTTTGCACAAAAACTACCTTTGGAAAGAACCATGGCATTAAGAAAACCAAAGGCTTATTATCTACTAAAACATAAAAAGAAGCTACTAAATCAAACAAAGAACTAATAAAAAAACAAAAATAAAGAAGCTAATAAGTAAAAACTACTAAAGATAGCATGAATATACATAATGAGAGAAAGAGAGAGAATATATACAAAATAAGAAGAGAGAGAATAATATCAAGTTATTACAAGCCAATTGTCTCAGAATGTATCAAATATAATCAATAAACTCCACCCCCCGAATAAAGATAAGCAATGTCCTCAATGCTTATCAAAATAAGAGTAAAAGAGGGGAAAGAATGAAGAAAATTCCCTATGGCTCCTTGGACATCTCTGTGTCCCCAGCAATGTCACCGCCCGCAGGATCATCCAACTGAATCTCATCATCCTCAACTTTGGGTGTGGTTGGGTTGAACATCTAACTACTACCTCGGCAATATCGGCAGCAAGGTCTGGTTCCTCAGACTGGCCAGCTGGTGCCAGCGGTGCTGTAGGATCTGACACTGAATGGTGTGGGTCAATCAGCATGTCAAATGGGAGATCTCCGACTGTAACAAGCCTGATCACATGTCTCCGGAGCTTGTCCACTGACTTCTTGCTAGTTTGGACTTTCTCATCTTCAAGCATGAAAAATATATTGTTCTTCTTAGGAACTACGACTACATTGGCTAGCCAGTCAGGATATCTTACACCCCAGACCGAACCGATTTTAAGCAAGCAAGTTACCTCGTTTTTGACAAATTTATTCATGGCCTCGATGATAGGGCGTTTCTTCTGCCTTACCGGAGGTACGTTGGGATCCAAACTTAGCTTGTGCATGTCTATTTCCATTGGGATACCTATCATATCCTCATGCGACCAAGCAAAACAATCAGCATTAAATTTAAGGAATTCAATAAAACCAGACCCAAGCTCCGGGTGCAGTCCTGTCCCCAAATGGAATTTTCTTTCTAGGAATTTGCTATAGGGTGGCATTGGAAGTAGGGCCTCAGCTTCCGAGCAGCGACTACGAGAGCTAATGCTAGTTTTCCAAATGTGGGTAGCAAGTTTCTACTCCCGTTAAAATTTTGCTAACATAATAAATGAGAAATTGCGTACCTTCGTCCTCCCGGACTAAAATCGCACTTACCACAACTTCTGAAATCGCGAGGTAGACTAGCAATGTTTCACCTTCTTTTGGTTTGAGAGCAATGGAGGGCTCGATAAGTACTTCTTCAGATCCCTTACAGCCTACCGGTACTCCGATGTCCATTCGAAATTATTTTACTTTTTGAGTAGTGTGAAGAAGCGATGACAATTTTCTGATGACCGAGAAATGAACCTGCTCAAAGATGCTAATCTTCCTGTGAGCCTTTGGACTTCCTTCACATTTGGAAATTGATCCGGGATATTATCAATGGCCTTGATTTTGTCGGGGTTTACCTCAATTCCTCTTTGTGAGACTAGAAATCCTAGAAACTTACCGGAACTGACCCCGAATGCTCACATTCGGGATTAAGTTTCATGTTATGCTTCCTCAGGATGTAGAATGTTTCCTGCAAATGCTTAAGATGGTCACCTGCATTCAAAGACTTAACGAGCATATCGTCTATATGAACTTCCATAGCCTTTCCTATCTGCTTTTCAAACATCTTATTTATGAGCCGTTGGTAAGTGGCTCCGACGTTTTTCAACCCGAAGGGCATTACATTGTAACAATATGTATCGAAATTCATTATAAACAAAGTTTTTTCCTGATCTAACGGGTTCATCTTGATTTCGTTGTACCCGGAATACGCATCAGGGAAACTCATCAACTCGTGCCCAGCGTGGCATCAATCATTTGATCGATGTTTGGCAGTAGGAACGAGTCTTTCGGGCATGCCTTATTATGGTCTTTATAATCTACAACACATGCAAAATTTATTGTTCTTCTTAGGAACTACTACTACATTGGCTAGCCAGTCCGAATATCTTACCCCTCGGACCGAACCGATTTTAAGCAAGCGGGTTACTTCTTCTTTGACGAGCTTATTCCTGACCACGGCGATGGGACGTTTCTACTGCCTTACTGGAGGTATGTTGGGATACAAACTCAGCTTGTGCACGGCTATTTTCGTTGGAATACCTGTCATATCCTCGTGCGACCATGCAAAACAATCAGCATTAAATTTAAGGAATTCAATAAAACCATACCCAAGCTCTGGATGCAGTCCTGTCCCCAAATGGAATTTTCTTTCTAGGAATTCCTCGACCAATGCTACTTGCTGCAGTTCCTCCGCGTAGACTTCGTTCAGTCCATTTCTTCTAGAACTTGGACATATCTTGGCACCTGATATTGTTCTGATGACTCTGCTTCCGGGCTAACTCCTTCTAGCTCAAGAGTAGGTGCCGGTTCCTATAATTGCTATGCCGTGGCGTTTCTTCCCTTTGCTACTGGAAACTGAGATTGCATTCATCTCCCTTACTGCCGGTTGATCACCTCTTATCTGCTCGATTCCTTCGAGCGTTGGAAACTTCAGCAATTGGTGATATGTTAAGGGTACATCTTTCATCTCGTGTAACCATGGCTTTCCCAGGATGATGTTGTATCCCATGTCACCATTTGCTACTTCGAAAAGCGTTGTTTTCATTACTCCATCCACGTTCGTAAGCAGCAAAATCTCTCCCCGGATCATCACGCTCGCAAGTTTGAATCCAGTGAGGAGCTTTGTTGCCAGAATAATGCTTCCGGTGAGTTTAACTTGCTCCAATACTCTCCATTTTATGATATTAGCCGAACTTCCTGGATCCACTAGAACACATTTAATCTTAAAATCTAACACGTTTAAAGAAATTACAAGTGTGTCGTTTGTGTGGTAATAGAAATCCGTCTGCGTCCTCCTTCGTGAAAGTGATATCGTCTTCCTGGAGTCTTTTACTATGAGTTATTGATACTTTCGTCTTTTTCGCTGCCAAAAAGGTGACCCCGTTAATCTCATTCCCCCAGAAGATCATATTGATCGTTTGGCGTGGGGGTTCTTCTCCTGCTTTCAAAGGTTCCGCGTTGTCTCTGTTACGATCACAATTGTTCTTAGCTCAGTCACTCGGAAATTCTCTGAGGTGACCATTCTTCAGTAGTGTAGCCACTTCTTCCCGGAGGTGCCAGCAGTCCCCTGTCCGGTGATCGTTCGTCCCATGGTACTCACACCATAAGTTGAGATCTCTTTGGCTGGAATCGGATCTCATAGTTCTCGGGAATCGTGCCTCTTTAATGTTTCTCATGGCTGACACCAACTCCACTATACTGACGTTGAAGTTATATTCTGATAACTTAGGGTAAGAAGGATCCCGAGACCCCGAGACCCAGAAGTCTCTTTATCCTCGAGTGATCTATTATTTCGACCACGATCAGTCCATCTGTTAACGATGAACTTGTTTGCTGCACGGAAGTTTCTGCCACAGCCTTCGGCCCACTTGTAGGGCAAAAACCGGCCCCTCGAAGTCCGTCTGTCCGCGTCGTAGTCATCCTTTGATTTTTCTCTACTCTTCTGCCGTCCTTTGGTCAATGATGTGGAGCCGACATGGTCATCTTCGATCCTTATTTTTGACTCGTACTGGTTGTGGATGTCTACCCACGTTGTCGAGACGCGTCTAAGCTTTTCTGATTCAATCCTTTGGTGAATGCTTCAGCTACCTATTCGTTTGTTACAGTCGGGAGCAACATTCTTTCTTCCTGAAATTGGGTAATGAACTCTCGTAATAATTCAGATTCTCCCTGTGTGATCCTGAATATGTCGGCCTTCCGCGCTTGTACTTTTCTAGCCCCGGCATGAGCCTTGATGAAAGAATCTACGAGTATCTCAAAAGAATCTATGAAATGCTTGGGTAATAATGAATACCACGTTAGAGCTCCCCTCGTGAGAGTTTCTCCAAATTTCTTTAGCAACACAGATTCAATTTCGTGAGGAGCTAAATCATTTTCTTTTACCTCCGTTGTGTAGGTGGTAATATGCTCTTGTGGGTCTGAAGTCCCATCTTACTTTGGCACTTCATGCATTTTGAACCCCTTTGGGATTAGTTCTGGTGCCGCACTCGGCTTATACGAAAATTGAGTATAATTCTCTGAGTCCAGGTCTTTCAATATTGGTGGCGCGCCAGGATTTTTTCCATGCGGGCGTTTACTTCCCTCATAAACCGTAAAAGTTCATTTTTGAACAGGTCGTTCTTGTTGTTGAGACCAAATCTACTCCCCCGGCCCCGTCGGAGCCAACTTCATCCCTGGGAGTGTTGTTGTTGACTCTCTGCGTCGTTTGGTTTGCGGGAACACCAAGAGGCATTGGATCTCGTCTGTTTGCATTATTTGAAGCCTCCAATAGTTTCTGCTCCAGTTTCTCCATAACCTGATCCTGCCACGTGAGATGGCCTAGAATGATTGCGTGTTGCTCTTGCAGAACCCTCACCGCATCCACGACATGCTCCTTATTAGCATCATCGGGAGTTGTATCCCGAACCTATCGGGGGTACTGCCTGTCATGCACCGGCGTGATGTCATTCTCCTCATTGCGGGTGTCACTAATTGAACCCTCTAAATGAGAGCGATGCCCTCTAATTTCAGGATTGAGTGTGTGGTTAACAGTGTTATCTGCCATTTTTTATGATTTTTTCTAAGATAAAATAATCAAATCACATTAGTAAAAAAGGCAAGGATCAATTTAATTGCACGGCTGTCTAGGCCCCACGACCCACGCTCCTGTTCATTATTTTTTAGAACCTCGGGAACTATTCTTTCCGGCTGCGGTGCTCCAAACTATTTGCCCGTAAAATAATAAAGTTGAATTTATACGTGGTTTCTAGCAAGTGGACTAATTTGATCCTGAAATAATGCAATAATTGAAGAAATGTACAATACTTAGCCTTGAAATGTAAATGAAACAGCGTAGATGACAGTTTCGGGAATAAGGTTTTCGGGCACAACAATGATTAGATCAAAAAGCAAGAAAGTAAGATTGTATTAAGCTTGGTATGGAATGTAGTATTAGTTTAGCTGAAAATTTGTCTCTATTACAATGATAACTGAGCTCACTATTTATAGCTATATCTAGGGAAGGAGGTCCTAGGATCGTGTCCGCCTTTAATGTCAATTATGAGGGTCATTGATGAAGACGTAACGGTGAACATAAATGTCAAATTCTCTGTAACAGACCGTTGCTCTTAATGTTGTAGAATATTCCCTATTAAGTGCTACTGGGCGAAGAGCATCTAACACACCTTTATGAACATTTTCCTTTCTAGTGACAAGCGGAATGATTGCATTCGATCTTCGGCCATCCCCGTCTTTGGTTCCACGTGTCCTCCCTTTATACGACACGTGTCATATCATATTTCCCTATACACGGCCAAACTGATACGATCATTAACCATATTGATTGTCTGGAAGAGTTGTATTAATATTTTAACGGTTGACTTAACACTACTAAAAATCAGGGTTTTAGAGACCAACAATTAGCGACCAAAGTTGGTCTACCACAAAAACGACCAAAATTGGTCGCCAAATTAGAAAAAAAAATGAAAAAAAAAACTTAAATCCAGAAGCGACCAAAGACGGTCGCTAATTCGTCGCCAAAATCGTCAACATTTTGACCAGACTGGTCAGACCAGGTTGGTCAAAGAAAATTCATAATTGGCGACCAACTTTGGTCGCCCATCTGGACCCACGTTTAAAAATAGCGACCAAAGTTGGTCGCTCAGGGAAGGAAAATTTTATGGGGAGAAAAGCGACCATAGATGGTCGCTTATATGGAAAATTAAATTAAATCTGATTTTAGTTTGGCGACCAACTTTGGTCGCTTATCTTAGGGAATTTTATGGGCATATAGGCGACCAAAGTTGGTCGCTTCTGGAAAATTAAATTAAATCCGATTTTAGTTTGGCGACCAACTGTGGTCGCTTATCGTAGGGAATTTTATGGGCATATAGGCGACCAAAGTTGGTCGCTTCCTGGAATATTAAATTAAATCAGATTTTAATTAGGAGACCAACTTTGGTCGCTTATTGGAGGAATTTTTTATCAGGAAAATTACAATAAATCAGATTTTCTTTTGGGGACCAAAGTTGGTCGCTAATATAAAAGTATATATATTAGCGACCAATGTTGGTCGCTTTTTTGTTAACATTTACCAAATTTAACCTCAATTTTGTATTTACTGCATGTCTAAATAAAATAAATGTAAGCCATTAGTGCTTTTGTAATAAAAGGGATTAATATGCAATTAAGTGTATTACGGAGCGTGCGTGCAATATATTTAGTATATATATACTATATTATACTATATATATATATATATA